>JAGFNQ010005156.1:53407-113115 GCA_024364735.1 Boesenbergia rotunda | reverse complement strand
ACACTTAAATGGAAGGAAGAGGCAGGGAGGCTGAAGATGTGTGGGGTGGTGGCTCGGGAAGAAAGATTTCTATATCTACATATTTATGTTTATGTTATGCTCCTTGACAATGAATGATAGTGATTAGGATTGATATTGCATGATAATAGTTACACTTGGAATTTTCATATACTTGATTTATTGGATTATATTATGGTGTGAAATAATATGTGAACCTATCATGTTATATAATGTCACTTAATAATTTTTGCAAGCATGCTTAGTACCTAGTTCTCTTAAGCCCTTGCATTGTTGTTTTAATGTCATGGTAGGAGATAGAAATAGAAAAAAAAATATTACTATATGATTGAATGTACGTAACCCCGCCTTGAGGGTAGATATAAGGGCGGGCGTTACAAACCCCATATCTTTAGGTGAGATAAATGAGGTTTCTTACTATTCTACGTCTCATATGGAGTAGTAGAGACTACCTTGGTCGGGACTCTATTTAGCATGTAAACAGCTGTCTTAAGCGCATAATCCCAAAAGGATTTTGGAAGAGTTGCATGATTTATCATAGATCTAACCATGTCCATCAAGGTTCGGTTACGCCTCTCAGATACACCATTATGCTGTGGTGTATATGGCGGAGTCCATTGAGGCAATATCCCATTGTCCTAAGATAATCTTGAAACTCTTGACTTAAGTATTCACCACCCCGATCGGATCGAAGTATCTTAATACTTTTGTCAAACTGTTTCTCTACTTCACTTCTGAATTCTTTGAATTTCTTAAAAGCTTCAGATTTGTGTTTCATTAAGAACACATACCCGAATCGTGAGTGATCATCGATAAAGGTAATGAAGTAACTATAGCCTCCTTGTGCAAGAGTTGACATTGGTCCACATACATCAGTATGTATTAGACCAAGCAATTCTCCCACTAGTTTACCTTTTTCAGAAAAGGGTAATTTGGTCATCTTGCCTTTTAAGCATGATTCACATGTATCAAATGAACCAGGATCAAATGATTCCAGAATTCCACATCGGTGTAATTTGGTCATGCGTTTCTTGCTTACATGGCCAAGACGACAATGCCACGTATAGGAGTCTATTTGATTATCTATTCTAGCATGTTTGTTGCTAACTTCAATATTGAAAACGTCACCGGATAAATCTAACGTGTAGATACCATTGCATAAAGTTCCGGTCTCATAAAGAACACCATTTAAAGTTATGTAACAGCAATTGTTACTAAATGTTAAATGGTAACCCTTTTCATTCAAGCATGAAATAGATACAATGTTCTTTAATAACGAAGGAACAAAATAACAATTATCCAATTCTAAGACAAGTCCAGTAGGGAGCTTTAGCAAATATGTTCCGATGGCAATAGCAGCAATCTTTGCTCCATTTCCAACTCGCAAATTCGCTTCTCCCTTGACGAGTCATCTTCTATTCCTTAGCCCGTGTATATCATTACATATATGTGAGCTACACCCAGTATCAAGTACCCAGGTGTACGAGAAAATAGAGTGACATTCAATAATGAAGATGCCTGAAAAGGATGGGGCATCGGATGCCTTCTTCTTCAAGGACTCAAGATAAACCTTGCAGTTTCTTCGCCAGTGACCCTCCTTGCCGCAGTGATAGCAAGTGCCTTTTGGTGCCTTTTCAATCCTTTTGGCCTTAGTTAACTTATTGGTGTCCAAAATGGAACGCAAATTCAGAGAAGACATGATCAGGTGATTATCCTAGAAATACAAATTGAGGTTATGTGATGAGAATGATAAAGAATGCATCAATATACATTAATTAAATCCTATTTATTTTTCAAATTGAATAACCCTTTTTATCAATTCGGGAGATTGTAGGAACATCTCCAAATAGGTTGATATCCAACCATAGATAAGAACAACCATGGCTGGAGTCCATCAAGTTATTCTTAGCTATGAAGGTAGGTAATTATACCGATTACATATTACTCATATGTAACTATCACATTATGCTATCAACTAATTGAATGTTTGCATATATCATTGGGTTGTTAACTCATTAACAAGTATGCAACAATATACATAGCACCCAACTGCGCCTCTCTTTACATCGACCTTGGCTGTGGCACAACAAATCGATGCTCCAAGCTTAAGGCTGACCCATTAATCAAGAAATAGTTTTAATATGGTTGGAGCTCATTCAACCGTTTAGTCAGGATTGGATGTGTCCAACAACCAAAACTAAGGATTGACCTCTGACTCCAACTATATTAATCATAAACTAATTCCATGGTTTGAACATGTTGAGGTTCAAGCCGGGCATGGATGTGTCCATCAACCCAAACGAGAAACAAAACTCCGGTTCTAACCATATTAATGGAAGGTATTGGCCTTAATATTTTGTAAGGGGTTTTGGGTCTCATCTTTTTCTTTTAAGCACATTCATGACATATAATTATGTCATGTACTAACAATTTCCTTAATAAAGTATGTATGTGACTTAATTTATCAAGTCTCATTAATTGAATTAGGAACCGGATTCCTAATTCTAATTTCATACTTTATTCAAGGAATTATTTTGGTAAATAATTTCCTAAATTATCATAATCAATTTCGGAAATAATATGTTTAAGACTTTGATTTCTCTAAATCAAATCTTATTAAATTAAGAGACAGATTCCCTTAATTCAACCACATATTATTTTCATGAAAATCTTATTTAAGGAAATATACTCTATAAGAAACAATTTTCCTAATTAATTTTGGAGACAATAATATGTAAGAGCATCACCTCATAAATCAAATAAGGAAATTATCGTTTGAGAATCACCTCAAAATTTCCAAGATTTGATCACATATTTTATTTATGGAAAATTAATATCAATAACTTAATTTGGACGGCTCCCCGAGGCTCAATCCAAAATAAGAATTTATTGATAATATAATTTGGACGGCTCCCCGAGGCTCAATCCAAATTAAATATTTGACAGTTTAAATTCAATTTAGGAAATTTAATTATAACAACTAACTTTAAATTGGACGGGTCCCCGAGGCTCAATCCAAAATAAAGAATTTTGTACATAATTTAATTTACAATTATGAATTTAAATAACAATTAATATTCCCATAATTTTGTCTAGACTTTCTTGAAAGAAAGTGCCCAAAATTGCGAGCTTTCCATAAATGGAAAGTTTCCAAAAATAAAAGTTTTCAGAATAATTGTAAGTTTCTGGTACAAAGAAAACTTACGTATTTTCAAAATTGGATAATTTCCAAAATTGAAAAGTTTTCAAAATGGAAAGTTTTCACAATTATCATAAAATTTCAGAAACAGAGGTATTTCAAAAGTTTATAAAATTTCATGAGGATTTCCAAACCTTGAAATTCCTAAATCGGAAATTTACCATAATTGGAAAGTTTCCATAATTGGAAAATTTTCCAAAATTGAAATCATGACAAAGTTTTTCCGCAAAAACAATTATATGATTATGTCGAACACTAACCGGCTTTGATACCACTGTTGGGACCGGGTGCATGTTGACATGGATGCGGGTTCGTAATTTTAAAATTAATTACGTGCAGCGGAAGGTTTAGCATAAATAATTTCTCAAATTATTTAACCACACATCTAAGCATGCAACTTTATCTTGTGTAGACATGATCATATATTTAAAATTTTGCAGAAACGTAAACTAATTTACGTATTACCTCGCGTAACTCGAAGGAAGGGACGAGATCCAACCATAAGCGTCCCTCGGAAGCTCCGCCTCTATTCGCGTCCACGCCGAGTATCTTCAGGATGACTACGCAAAGCCACGAGTTTCGTGTTCTCGAGAACTACTAGATTCTCCGAGAACGAGACAATAAAAACCAAGAGAGAAGTAATCACATCGGAAAAACTCACTACCAAGGTTGGCCGGAATCACAATTTCGGTGAGAAGGAGGAAGATGACTTGCGCCCAATCCCAAGGTGATAATGGCCGGAGAGGAAGATCGTCCCAATGGAAGAACTTTGTCGCCTCGCTGCTTCTCCTTATGCTCACGGCAAGAAGAAAGGAGAAGAGCCTTGTGGCCGACCAAGAGAAAGAAGGGAGGAGAGGGAGAGAGCTCAGGCAAGAATACTTCGATTGATGTCCAAGCCTTGCCTTGGGTCCTTTATATAGTGGTCTCTCAACCGCCAAGTCTCTTTTTTTCTTATGGAATACATTTTCTATGACTTATTCCATCATGCCAAGTTTTATAATATTTTAATTCATGATAAAAACTGACCAAGTCTCCTTTTTTCTTATGGAATAAATTTTCTTATCATGGTAAATCAATCCATGATTGATTTTATAAAATAAAATAAATCAATCCATGGTTCATTTTAATTTCCATGAAAAATAAACCAAACCTTGGTTTATTATATAAAAATTTATATCATCCATAATTTTATAAAACAAACCACACAATTGGTTTATTTTATAAATTGAACCAAAAACTTGGTTCTCTCCCTTTGTTGTGGTCGGCCAAGCAAAGAGGATGGAGACCCTCTTTGGCCGGTCCATCCAAGCCACGCCCCAATGAATTAAACTCACTTAATTCATTTATTAAGTCTTCAAAAGACTTAGCCATTTTACGCTTCCGATGCATCTCTGATAAATTCAGATTCGACTTATCGTTTGGCTCAACCAAACCTAATCTCTCTCTTGATTGGAAAATATAATTTTCAACTCGTTTTAAATCCCTTAGATTACTCGTAGTGCGTGTGACTAAAAAGACTTTCGATTTATGTTGGTCGTCTATAATTAACCAATTATAGAACGATCATGAGTGGCACCTAGCAGTACATCATGATCCCCAATTAATCGAAAGATCAACGGTTGACCTCAGAAACTATTCTGAAACCCTTCAGCAGCTATAATGAATCGCGCCCCATTCCCTTCACCATCTTATACCCACTTGGTTCAGGACATGGTCTATGTGTGTCAGTCCCCACTAGGCTGACTATGTCACACTTAGCCCAAGTAACGTTTTCTCATCCTACGGATTCTAATTACTCTCATGTATTTAAGAGATTCATACTCTGAACATGTCATGCTCTAGCCAGAGGCTTCGAGTAACAATCCGACGATAGGCCTTGGGTATACATCTCCTCGCAAGGAGTGGTGAATCCTTTGTAGGCTGTTCAAACATTTTCAGGCACTTCGGCTTATACCCAATCATCCTGGGTCCACACCTCCTTGGAGATGCTTGCTTAAGATATCAAAGTATAAGTCTCCATGACCAAGATGACGTGAACACCGCAAGTCAAAGGAACATCGCACTTAAGCTGCAGTAAGAACTTCATTGACATATCTATATATAGACTACCATATGAAGTTTCACAACCAGTCACTCCAATGAACTAGTTCCCTTAACTAGCATTCATGTTTATCTCTGGACATCCCAATGTCACCAGCCAGTGAGAATCAGCTGATTAGAGAATAACCCATACTAGTCTCAACAGAATTGATAGTGTCTGTATTTATCAATTCATCGACTAAGGACAATTTCAATACTTCATAATTGCACATGTAGAGATAATCACTAGTTGTGAATTCATCACAAATTCTCTCATGCTGTGAATAGTATTGCGGACATTCAGTAAATGAGTTTAAGATCTCAATCAAATACATAAACATGTATACTCAAATAGTGAATATTCATTTATTAAAATAAATGATTACAATCATAAGGCGATTGCCTTATGACACTTTTCTCATATCACTAACATTTACTTGCCTTATGGGCTCGTGGTTCCTTCGAGTTTGCCACTGCACCACTGTTATCACAATAAATTGTGATAGATTTGGGCAAATCAGAAATCATATCTAAGTCCATTAGGAAGTTCCTGAGCCATACAACTTCCTTGGCTGCCTTAGAGGCTGCCGCATACTCAGCTTCCATGGTGGAGTCTGTAACACATTTCTACTTGATACTCCTCCATACTATGGCTCCACCTCCCAAACTAAACACATACCCCAAGGTAGACATACTGTTATTCCTATTTGATTGGAAGTCAAAATCTGTGAAACCCACAGGGAGCAATTGATCTATCTGGTATACTAGCATATAATTCCTAGTCCTTTTCAGTACTTTAATATATGCTTTACCGCAGTCCAATGTCCTTGTCCTGGATTACTCTGATATCTGCTAACCATGCCCACGACAAACAGATATCCAGTCTCGTACATAACATAGCATACATTAGGCTTCCTGCAGCCGAGGCATAAGGAACCACCTTCATCTCCTCTATCTCCTTTGATGTTTTAGGACACATCTCCTTAGATAGAGGTACTCTATGCCTAAAAGGTAGAAAATCTTTCTTGAATCTTTGCATGCTAAAACGAGCTAGGACAGTGTCAATGTATGAAGCTTGAGATAAGCACAACATCCTTTTCTTGCGATCCCTTATAATTTTGATCCCAAGGATGTATCCAGCTTCTCCCAAGTCCTTCATATCAAACTGTTTGGATAATCATACTCTTACATCTGATAACACTTTGACATTGTTGTCAATGAGCAAAATGTCATCTACGTATAGTACAAGAAATACCACTACGTTTCTGTCACATCTCTTGTATACACAAGACTCATCTGGGCTTTGAATAAATCCATAAGACTAGATTACCTCATCAAACTGGATGTTCCAAGATCGTGAAGCTTGCTTCAATCCATAAATTGACCAATTAAGCTAACACACAAGATGCTCTTTGCCCTTTGTAATGAATCCCTTTGGTTGTTTCATATTGATGTTTTCCTCAAGACTTCCGTTAAGGAAAGCTGTCTTGACATCCATCTGCTAAACTTAATAATCCATATGAGCGGCAATAGACAAGAGAATCCTAATAGACTTAAGCATGACTACCGGCAAAAAGTCTCCTTATATTCGATACCCTCTTTCTGAGTATACCCCTTCGCAACAAGCCTTGCTTTGAAGGTTTCCTCCTTCCAGTCTGATCCTCTCTTTCTTTTGTAGATCCACTTGCATCCAATGACTTTTACACCATCAGGTGGTTCTACTAGCTCCCATACTTGATTAGAATCTATAGATTCTATCTCAGAATTCATTGTCTTTTGCCAAGATACTGCATCTTTATCTTAGAGAGCCTCATCATAGGTCCAAGGGTCAGGTTCATGTTCACCAGGGACTAAGTCTAAAGACTCTCCCAAAAACATGAATCTCTCGGGTTGTCTAACAACCCTCCCACTACGACAAGGTACTACCTGTGTATCATCTGTGACACGCGGTGCAGTCACTTGTGGTATGTCCTCCTGTACCATTGGTACTGAAGTTGGAACTTCCCCTCTCACCTCCTCTTGAACAATCTTACTCTTGGGCTTGTGGTCTATTATATAGTTCTCCTCTAAAAATCGGGCATTCATGCTAACGATGACCTTCTGATCTTTTGGACTATAGAATAAACCATTTTTCGTTCCTCTAGGATAGCCTATGAATAAGCGCACTTCCGAACGAGATTCCAACTTATCAGCATCTCCCTTCAACACATGTGTTGGACTATCCCAAATCCGAATATGTCTCATACTAGGCTTACTCCCAGTCCACAATTCTATGAGAGTAGAGGGTATTGATTTAGAAGGTACCAAGTTTAAAATATACACTGTAGTTTCCAGAGCATATCCCCAGAATGAATTCGATAACTCCGAAAAAATCATCATCGATCTAACCATCTCCATAAGAGTCCTATTCCTTCGCTCCGCCACACCGTTCTGTTGGGGCGTACCAAGTGCAGACAATTGGGATTGAATCCCAACCTCTGATAAGTAACTCCCAAACTCTCCCAAGAGGTACTCACCACCACTATCAGATCGTAGTGTCTTAATACATTTACCTTGATGTTTCTCCACATCAGCCTTGAATTCTTTGATCCTGTCAAAGCATTCAGACTTGCGGCGCATCAAGTAAATGTATCTATACCTTGAATAATCATCTATAAAAGAAACGAAATATTCAAAGCCACCTCTAGCCTGGATAGACATAGGACCACACAAATCAGAATGAACCAATTCCAACACATCTTTGGCTCTATACCCCTTGGCCTTAAAAGGGCTCTTGGTCATTTTACCTTCCAAGCAAGGTTCGCAGGTTGGGAAGTCCTCCACCACCAATGAACCCCAAGGTCCATCAGCTATCAACCTTTGAATTCTACTCAAGTTAATATGACCTAGACTTTGATGTCAAAGATACGCTTGACTCATTTTTGAAGGTTCTTTTCTTTTATTATGATTAGATAAAGAGCTATTAATTTCTATTTACATTGTGGGAGTTATTGGTTCAAGAGTATATAAATTGCCAACCAATGTACCAGAACAGATAATCTCCCTATTCATTTTTATAACAACTCTGTCATTAAAAGAATTCATCAATCCAAAAATAATTTAGAAACTGAAATTAAATTCTTTCTAAAAGTAGGTACGTAAAGATAATTTTTCAAAACCAAACATTTATTCTTAGCAAAAGATAAATGGACGTCTCCCTCTGCAATAGCCGCCACCTCCGTAACATTGCCCATGTAGACGGTAATCTCTCCCTCAGCTAGTCGTCTGGTTTCCTGAAACCCCTACAATGAATTGCAGATATGATCAGTGGATCTCGTATTTACACACCATGTACCGATAGATAACACGGCTAAACATATTTCAACAACTAAAGAAAAAGATATACCTTAATTTTTCTCCTTTCAGCGGGACAGTCCACCTTCCAATGTCCAGTCTGTTTACACGTGAAGCACTTGCCTTTCGGCTTCTTCACTCCAGCCAGAGGTCCTTGAGATTTAGCTGCCTTCTTTGCTAAACCTTGTTTCTTCTTCTTCTTGCCTTTCGGCTTAGAAGTAGAAACCTTTTCAGCAACAAAAGCATGAGCACTCTGACGAAATAGCCCCTCTACTGCCTAGAGTTCTGTTAGAAGTTCCACCAAAGAATATGTCCGTTTTTTCATATTGTAGTTTAGGCGAAACTGCTCAAAACTCCTAGGTAGTGTCGGGAGAATGATATCGACCTGGGTTTCCCCATCGATCTCAGCTCCTAGGACTTCCATCTTATTCAAATGAGACATCATCCTGGGGGCATGATCCCTCACAGGAGTTCCCTCAGCCATGGTCGTCATCATTAAGTTTCTTATAGCCACTTGCCTAGCAGCCTGATTCTGGTGTCCGAAGAGTTCCTTGAGATTGAACATCATGTCATAGGCAAAAGCGAAAGCCTGATGCTGATGTTGCAGTACATTTGACATAGATGCCAAAATGTAACATCGCGTCATCTCATCTGCTTTCATCCACTCCTACAACTCTCTTTCTCCTCTTCACTAGAATTCTCACTAGGCTTAGCGGGACAAATCTCAAAGAGTACAAATTTGTACTCCTCAACAGTTAAGACAATGTCCAGGTTCCTTTTCCAATCGATATAGTTGAGACCAGTAAGTTTATTCTCTTTTAAAATAACAGCAAGTCGGTTGAAAGACATTTTGAAAAATCATGAGAATCACAATGGTCAAAACATTAGTTTTTAAAATAATATTGATTCCTCAAACAATAAAATTATAAAAACACCAATACCTCAAAACACCGTGAATTTTGTATGCCACGATAGTATAGGCGTATACAAATTCAACATTTGTAAGAGGAGGTTTTACCCATTAATTTTATTATCTTGTCAACCTTACTTTTTGATAAATAAAATTAATAGTTGGTTTCTCTTCAGCCATACAAATAATAGCAGTGACTCCGATGGGGAGGATACTATTATTTGCATCTAAGTGTACACCATTACTTGATACTAAAGTAATTATCTAGGATTATGTCCCTTCCGATGGGGAAGATCACACGCTTCTAAATATATAATTTTCTATAATCATATTTGATCTAGTGATTTGCAAAACAAACTCATCCAATATGGAGGAAGACACTCAGAGCCAACGCGCAAGTTTGTTCACATCACTTATCAAATTAGTAATGGAGGCCATGGGACTCAACGATTCCCTCTCCCACTTAGTAATTTAAAATTGAGGAATTTTAATGCAATCACAACAAGCATAATAAACAATCAAGCAATAAATATGAAAATCTAAATTTTCAACTATTATGGCTTTTGTTCTCCAATATGCCTCTAGTTGTGTTGCCACCTCGTCTCCTTCTTCCTTCACCATGCGCAAGTCATCTTGAAGAAGATCCGAGCTGAGTTAAAAAATTATTTTAATTTACATCCTTCGATCCTATACTCCACAAAGAAGTGTACATCAAATCTAGATCGAAATAAATTAAAATAACCGGCTAAACAATGTCGTATTTAATTATAAAAATTAAATACTAATTAGCGTCGTCAACCCCGAGGATTCAAATAAATTATTACAATCATACAACACAATCACATACAATCACATAGCCATAATAGTTGGATCTCATGCCTACAACCAAAGAGTTAGCCTACGCACATCCTACTATTATCCGACATAAAATTATATATGAAAAAATGCATGAAAGTAACCGAATCCAAAACACACAAAATTGGAAACCTTGGCTCTGATACCAATTGTTGGTTTTGGTTTCCCGTTCGGTTAGATTGCTCTCCATGTCCCCGGATTAAAATTTTCTATTAATTAGAAACAACCTTGATGGAGAGAATCATTAAGAACAACCGTTTTTCATCATCGTACTAATCAATTCGAGTGATCGCTTGAACAAACTTATTATTCAAGAAATCAAACTCTTCTAATCGATTAGCCTCGGAATAGACGATGATTTGATTGCCGATTTTTGTGTTTACCTTCGGGGCCCATGATAATTAACAATATACAACAAAACAAGATGCAAGAAAGAACCAAACAAGATTTATACCTCTTGTTTACCTTATGATCTTCTACAGTATTTCATATCCTCTTCTTGGGCGTCATGTGGGCGACGATCTACCAAGAAACGAAGCCACCAAACAAAGCCCTAGCTTCCTTCCCTTTCTTCTTCCTTGCGCCGAAACCCTAGGGTTTCTCTTCTTCCTTGCGCCGACCACAAAAGGAGAACCTCTCCTCCCTTGCACCACCGGCCACCAAGTCCCTTGCGCCGTCGGCCACCAAGAGATCAAGAGATGGTGCGCCGACCAAAGGAGAGAAGAAAGGATGAAGAAGAAGAAGATGTAAAGCCTTTCTCCCTTCCCTTAGCCTCCTTGTTGCCGCCAGCCACCAAGAGATGGTTCGCCGCAACCTAGGGTTTGTGTAGTTGCCGCCGGCTCTTCCCTTCACCCTTCCAACTTTGCGCCGGCCAAGAGCAAAGAAGAGAGGTCCTCCTTGCTTCCTTGCACTACAACTCAAGAGGAGAGAAGAAAAGAGAAGAGAAGAGAAAGAATTCTCTTCTCCTCCACCCTTGTCGCCGGCCAACCCTAGGATGGAGAGAGAGAGGAGAGAAAAGATTAGGTTAATTGATTAGGCCTTGGTCTCATGACTCATGAGGTATATATAGGCTACAATAGAGACCATGAGGAGGAGTTAGTTTTGGTCTCCTAATGGATCCAAAGCCCGATCCATTAATGATAACCTGGTCCACTAAAGGGTTATCATTAAACTACCGCACCAACCCCCATAAATAAATATGGGCTCCTCCATATTATATGTACATTATCTCCCTGTGTTTAAGATCTCGCATGTCCATTAATTAATTAAATTACTGATAATCTAATTAATTAATATCTAACTCCATGAGTAGTACCACTCATCATAACGAATTAGGACACGATTTTCTTCTATAATCAATGACACACCATGTAAATAATATTATATACCAATTTACCGGGCCTCTTGATTTAACAAATAAATCTCGCCCATTGGTAAATCAAAGAAATAGATATTAAGTACATGTGTCCGTTATTATATCGGGATTAAGAGCATATACAACATAATATCTGAGGTCTGATTCGATTTATACTGACTATATAATCGAATCACCTCTAAGTCTATACTGCTCAATACACACAAAGTGTACTAGTGTAATTCTATAGTCATGATAGACTAATACCAAATTACACTACAACCATTCCGATAGTTTGTCCAAATCCATCTCGGTTGTGAGCCACTACTTATACTTCACAAGAGACTGATAACATGATCTTCTGTGTGACACCATACACCATGTTATCTATAATGTAAAGTAACAGACAATATGCAGACATATAATAAATATAAAATACAAACAATTACCATGTGATTCTTATTCGAAAATATAGATGTTCATACAAAAGTTAGGCTTTTAGTATACATCCTAACAGCATCGACGCCGTGATGAATGAGGTGGTGGAGGAGATGCAACGACGAAAGGAACATACTACCGCCTGACGACAACAGAAGTAGAATGCATGAAAAAATTAAATGCCAAGTGTATTATATATATAAATTATGTTTGAGAAAGAAAAATATGAATTGACAGGTTAGAGGGTGTACTTGTGATATCTGACTCTTTGCCCCTCCTTGATAAAATTTCTAGATCCGCCCCTGGCTATATAATCATTAAAATTCCTCAATAATCTCTATGATTTGACGTTGTTAATATATATCTATATGGATGATTATTTTCCTTTAGGTCTGGGGTCAAAATTGGACAAAGTCAAGGTGCTCGCCCTCCTCATGCGCTAACCACAACATCTGGGCTAGTAGTTCTTGTAATTTACCTTCTCTGTGTTGATCCTGAGACGGATGGTGAGGTGCTGGGAGCGAGCAAATTTCCTTTTGATGCCTGGCGATACTAAATCATCTAGGATGAACATTATGATGTTTTGCTCCAATTAAAACTCCACACAATGGTATGCATTTTCTTTTTTATTATTACTTAAAATGCTTAAAAAGATGAGACGGGACACTTTGGCGAGTTATATATTGAGTTGAAGGCATTCGAAAACCTCTTATTTCTTAATTTCTTAATTATAAATATAGTTTTTATATTGTTAACGTAATATAATATTTTTTTGGTTTAAATTGAGTTACACTGAAATAAACTGATAATTTTAGTTTATAATTTATATAATTTAATCCACTAGGTATATTGGATTCATAGAATATTAAACGGAACCATGCGGTTATACCGAATCATTATCCAGATTTAATTGTGTCGCTGATCATAAAGAGTCACAGACACACATACGTGCGTGAATAAGTTGTATTATGTGACAAATCCACTTTTATGCACCAGTGAATAAGTTGTACTAAATCTATGAAATATCAATTTATAATATTTTGTTGTACATATACGTACGTTGAGTATTTCTTTATTTGTGATTGGTTGCAAAGAATCTGAAGTTGAAGGTTGGCTGCAAAGAATCTGAAGTTAATCCAAGTGCTCCAGACAAGGCGAGTTCAGAAGATCAGTGAAAGAAAAGGAAATATCCTCAAGAGGGACTGAGCAAAGACAGCAAGCAGCCTTTACTTGTTTCTTTGTTACCCCCTGCAAGCTGGGAAATATGATTATAGCTATACCTATCTACTCTACCCCCTCCTCTCCATTAGTCCATTTCAATCCCATTATACCACTGCTAAGTAGCTAGGGTTTTAGTGGTTCACTTTGGATGTGTTTTATAATTTCTTGGCTTTCAATTTCAATTACCTTGCCCTTGCATGCCCCATAAAGAGTGGGTCACCTTTGGGGTGGTAATATTTTAGTCAATGTTTTGCTTTCTCCCTGTCTTGTAGGCTATAAATCCTCCGATCCACACCAACTCATCCTTGGTCCCTCATCCTTGTCCTCTCTTCTTCTTCTTCTTCTTCTTTTCTTCTTCTTCTTCCTATTTATTTTCACTTTTCCTACAGCTCAGAGGTTAGGTGGCGATGGTGCATGGTGTTTTAGGTTTCTTGTCTCAGACTCATCGACTGTCCTTTTCTTTTAAATACTCTCCTTTAGGAAGAAAATTGCATCTGATCAGAAAGAGAAGTCACGAAGAATAGAGCAGTGAACCTGTGAGCCTGTGATGGTGCCATGGTGTTGTAGAGGAAGATCTACAGGTGAAATGGATGTGCCTGGCTCCCTGTATGCCACACACATAGATCAATCCATGGTATGATTGACTACTCTGGGTGGCATGCAAGGAGCCAAGCATGTCTCTCTTTCTCTCCCTCCCTCCCAGGGTGGGATATGTTCATAGTTGTTTTGTTTCTCATGCATGGTGTTACTGGACATACTACACCACATATGATCACATATACTTTAACACTGGACTTGGTGATGTTTTGATGTCTTTTTTTTTTCCTTTTGCACGAGTTTTCCAAGTTAAGGGCTTGTTGATATGCAAGCTCACGTTCCTCATATTTTTTTTTTTCATTTAATTTGTCACTGAGGGTGTAAGAGCAAGTTATTCTAGCTAATTTATGCAAGTCATCAACCATTAAATTACAAACACAGCATGCAGCTTGGCATAGGTCAATGGCCGGGGCAAGGAGTTTTATGATTTTTATACACCATCTTGATCATGATAAAAGATATAGTTAGTTATTTTCATTCTTTTTTTCTTGCAAAATTAGAAGGTCATGAAGTGTGTGACAAGCTGATATATTTTTTTATTAGTTTGCAGAACGAACTGTATATATTTTATATATAAATCTAGAGCAGTATGTATTGATTGCCTTTTTTTATTGATTACATGTCTGAGTTTGTGCATTGTAGCTGATAGATTTATCCTATTGCGCTGTGATAGCTGAACAGAATCTCTAGGGTTCAGATATGTCAGATAGTGTGCATCTGAATGAGACTTCTTTCTCTCTTCCAATCTCAATTGAATATCTTTCCTTGATGTCTCCCTGTCTTAGGACACATTTTAGAATTTCATCAAACAACACGAATCTTTCTTGGATGCCCTTGAAATTATAACTTCATTTTCTCTATAGGATCATCAAATACATGTTGATGATGATCGAAAGAGTTCAGCTGCTAAGAAATATTTTAATATAAATGTCCGTTAAATTATTCTCGAACTTGTGATGAAAGTGATGTATAAGGTTATTTTTCTTGTTTAATAATGATGGTGAAGCTTGGACATATTGCGTGATGTGGAAGTATATAAAAGCCACTGAAAAAATTCAGAAGCTTGAATATCCATTTGATAAATGTTGGCTTCTCAATGATTTATTAATGTAGATTAGACCTTCGTATTTATATTTCATCCTGGAACTATGGTGCAACGAAAAGATAACTAATTATTATTTTAGGTATCTACGGATTACGATTCGATCTCTAGTTAAGGCGTATTTTTACAAAAAAAAATTTTCTAAATGAGACACGAATCCTGAGAAGTTGGTTTTCTGGGCCGTCCGTCGCTTGCACTTCTCAATTTACTTTGATGACCGATGAAAAATTTTTATAGGATCAGATCGATCATCCTAAATTTGACGTTACATAACTCCATCAATTATTTTTTTATTAATATTGATAGGGTTGGATAGTCCGTGCCCAGCACAAGGGATGAAGAAGTCGCAGAGCGCGACATGACAGATCGAAGCGACTTTCCTTCCTGAGCCCCGGGGCCCCCCTCAGGAGACATGTCTGGGAAGGTCAGCCCGAAGACTCCTCCCGGAGCACCCTGGTAGGTTAGGCCCCGGGAGCACCTCGGGAGTTATAGCGCACGAAGACCCCGAGCTCACCTCGGGAGGTGGAGTCCCCGCAATAATCGACCTTGGATACTGATCCCCCCTCTTGGTACGGATAATCATCCCCGTTAGAAAAGGTCTGCATGACCCTTAAATATTGCAACGGGTGGAAGCGTGATAACGGCACAGACCATTTCAAAGGATATCCAGTCACCACCGAAAGAGGGGGCATAGCTGAAGTATTGGAGACGTGGCACCGATCGAGGGGACATGTCTAGTCTTTCATCGTTAGTATAAAAGGTAGTCCAACCCCTCCGGTAAGAGGGTTACGCTCTCTCAACCCAACATACATTCTTTACTTCTGCTACCATTACTTTTCGGGCGATACACTAACTTGAGCGTCGGAGTGGACTCCCTGGACACCTTCCGGCGTGTCCCCTAACGCTCATGTTAACCTCGCAGGGCCAAGAGTTCCTCTGCTCCATTGCGACCTCCATGTGGGCGAAACCTCGGTGATCGGTTGATAATTACCATTTTGTTGATAAATTTAGGCTCTCAGATCCATGTTTTGATTCACTATTATATGCTTAAGTTTGCATTTAGTTAAGGTTTCATGAATTATCTCTATTTTAGCTTTCGATTCAATCTTTGTATATTTGAGATATTTTGGCACTAAAATTTGTATATCATTTTATAGGCTTCAAATGACCATGGACCTGGATCAGATTGGGTCAGACTTGAGCCAGAATTGGATCTGGATCAAGGTGATCAAGCATCGGATTAATATGAGCCGTCCAATCAAGAAACGGCTAGATCTGAGCCATCCATCAACTTTTGCTCAATCCGAGTTCAAGATAGAGTCAATCATGACCACTGATCAAGATCTGAAAATTTCATCCAAATCAGAAGCAATTTGACCATTGGATCAAGCTCAAGAGGATCTAGACCATCCATTCAAAAGAAAGGAAGATCTGAGCCATCCATCACAAATCTGATAGATCCGAGCTGAGGAGGAGTATATCAGAGCCACATATCAAGATCTAGGAAGTTTGGTTCAGATCTGAGAAGATCCGACCATTGAATGAGTCCGAAACAATCACAGCCGTTCAATTTCAAATTGGATTAATTAAAACAGACTTCTCCTCATCGCACTAATCGTCATCGCCAAGTCGCAGAGTCAAGTGTTCTTCGTTTCCAGTTCCTTTTGTTCTTCAATTTTCTTCGTCGTTCTTTCTCAGATCGTGCACGCAGCCACATCAGATTCGTTCGTCTTCATGATCTCAGATCATTAAGGTGACTTTCTCGTTCAATTTGCTAATCAAATCTGCGCAGCTGAAGGGGCAAAGGAGAGGGTCTCGCCGGAGCTCCATTCCACTAATCGCTGACATTTGATCGCCGATCTCCGTCGACCGAAGCTGAAGGATCGTTCAGAGGGGTTCTCCGAACTGTCCTGAAGGTTTCGAGCTCGATCGCGAATTAGCGTATCAAGAAGAAGATGTTTGGTGGACAGTTTTCAGCTTGTGATCGGTGTTGGTGATCGGACAGAGGTGCTTCTGATCGGTCCCCAATCCGATCAGAAGAGGTCCCTGAAGGATCGATGTGGCGTGCAGAGGGTGACTAATCCAACAATGCTAACAATACCAGATTTAGTTGGTATCCACCCCGGCCGGGTGACTAATCCAACAATTCTTCGGCGGATCAAACCCCGGATAACCTCCGGCTAGAAATCGTCGCTACTTGTGGGTGGAGAAACCTTGCCACAGCACCAAGGACACAATCTGAGAATACAAGACTACTAACTTGCCCTATCCAAGCAAGTTTCGTCAAGAAACAAGGTAGGAAACGAGCCCCTTTAAATAGGGCTCGAATCTGAAACAGCCGCTACCAGTCGACTGCCCAAATGGCAGTCACCTGGTCCCACTCAGATTCGACCGTTGCACTCCAACGTTCAAAATCTGCCAGCCTGTTTCAGCCTATAGCAGTCGACTGCCCCATGCCTAAGCCTAGGGTTTCATTCCCGAGTACACATCTCTCCGCACTCAAACCCTCCCGGCTTATCCCCTGAGTATACACACACATACTCAGACCCTTACAACTCAGTTGACTCTTCACCAGCAGTCTTGACTGTTGCCTTCACGCCTTCTTCATCTTTGGCCCTCGTCCCTCGGATGCGCACGCAAGCCTCCAGCTTGCCTCCATGCCATCCTTTACGTACGCCTCGAAGTCCGCGTCCCTCGGCTCATCATCTCCGCTATCCATGGTCCCTCGGACACGCACGTAAGCCTCCAGCTTACCTCCATGCCATCCTTCACCTGAAGACGTCAACCAAGTCCACATATACCTGTACACCTGCACACTCATGTACATATGTGAGAACAACACAAGTCCTAACTTAACCATTTTGCCCACACATCAAAATATCATGATCCTCCAGATCATCTCAGGGCCGATTGCCCCAACAATCTCTCCCTTTTTGATGTGTGGCAATATGTTAAGTTAGGTAAATATATAACAATAATAATAGCAAAAACAGTTGAAATTCAAGCATAACACACAAGAGGCAACCTCCCCCTTAACCTATGCTTTCTCCCAATTTCAACCCTTATTGCTAATCCCAAGTTAGAATTAAGTTCTCCCAACTTAACACTCAAGTTCTCCCCCTTTGACACCATCAAAAGATTGCCCCAAGCAACCAAACCCTAGGTGCCAAAAAGAACGTAACCAGATTTCTGAAAACTCCCGCAGAAATCACAAAATTGCAATCTGTCCCTACTACCAGTCGACTGCCCCTGGGCCAGTCGACTGATACGATAGATTTTAGAATTTCAGACGAAATTCAGAAATGAAAAGAAAATTCCAGAAAATCCGAAAAAATGTGACACTTTGCAAGCACGATTGCTAAGGTATTCCCTACCTTAGAAAAATTTGGTTCATGAAAATTATCAACCGTGCATGACTTTTGGTACAAACGCAAAAAGGTCTCAAAGAATGCCAACTTTGTATCAATTTAGAGTTCTAATGATGGATTCCTATACTTGTCATTTTCTAGCATCTCCATTTGATGTTCAAAACTAGTCCCACACTCCTCCTTCTCATAACTCTAGACACATAAACATGAGATGCCTTTATTTTGTCAACAAATGATCATACCTCCTAAACATGATATCCTTTTGATTTTCAATCAAACCATATTAGATGATATAGAGTACACGATTTTGGATCACATCATGAGCACACATATACACACAAAGGAGACCAAAATGTTTAGCAAGATACTAGCATTTAACATTCCCCACAAACATAATCTTAATAGAAGTAGCATAATGGAACAGTATAATTCATGGAGTCAAAAGTCAACAAGTAAACATTACCATAGTACCTATCAAAAACATTATCCAGGTAATAGAAGATCTTAATAAGATAACCATAATGTGAAAGACAGAATATATAGAGTTATACGATTTGTCAATCAAATAGCCAGTACGAGAGTAGCTAGGGCCAAAAAGGCCGGAAGTTATCCAAATACATCAAGGAGAGTGTTTGAGAGGTATAATATCATAACAATACAGAATACTCTCAACACCGAAAGACTCTCAAATACTGCGTCCGATGATCAGAAATACATGTGATCATCACTATCTGGAGGAGGTGGTGGAGGAGCAGGAGGACCCTGATATGATAAATCCCATCGCTGCAGCATCTCGTACATGGTATCCTGCCTGGTCATAAACCCCTGGCAAAACTCTGTCAGACCATGTACCTCTCTCTGAGTAGCTGCCTGGCCCTGCTGAAGACTCTGGACGCCCTCCTAAATAGTATAAACATCCTCCTGGAGGCGGGTAAACTCTGCTCGTGTGATAGGCTCAGCGGGCTCCTCACCTTCATCAGCTGCCTCCTGGCGCTCCCTCCACACAAATACCCCCTGTCTAGACTCAATGCCCGCTAAAGATAATTGGCGGGTGCCAATTTGATCATAGTCTTTTGACAAGTGGCGCACCTGACCACTAGTGACCCGAATGCCAAAACGCAGTTGGAAGAACTCAGTTAACATATGACAAAAAGGCATATAAATCTTCCCATTCACACTCTGGGACAGGTGGCAGATGGAGGCAAACACATGCAAGGACACATCTATATCCAGTCGTCGCTCAAGCGCATACATCATCACTAAGTGAGACAACCTAATCCTTGCCCTCCCCTTAGTGACGATGGGTAGGAGACATTCTACCACAATCTTGTAGAGCACATGACTGGGTGGACTCATGGGTTTTGCGTCAAAAGTGCGTTCAGATTCATGTCTGTGTCTCCGGAAGTAGTGGACATGAATCTGATCAATGGTGACACCTGGGAATTCAAGTGGTTCAACAGTGTTAGGGAAGTAGGTATTGGCATTGTTTGAGGCCCGACATTCCAGAAAACTAGCTAAAACCATGGGTGTCAACGGAATGGTGACACCCGCTACCCGAGACTCATACACCCTATTGTCTAGATCAAGACAGGTCAAATTTGCAAAGAACTCTTTGCACAGATCAAGATTGACATCATGTTGGCAAAAGACAAGTTGTTCCATTCCGAAATGAGTGATCATCTCAATAATGTGAGGCCCCTTCTCCTCAAAGTATCCTTTATTGAGATATCGACAAGGGAGTTGAACAAATTCGTTTTGCTCAAATCGCTTTTTGCACTCTAGGCTTCTAAATCTAGAGTCATCTAGACCTTGGGGGCCTGATCGTGATGAGCCCTCACCTCTAGACCTCTTAGAAACGACCCTAATTTACCAAACATATGCATGCATACCAAGACACCCTCAAAACAAGGAAAATGACAAAGAAAACATGCACAAAATACCACATTAGTTCCAAAACCGCAATCTTAATGAAAATTAAACCCTAAATCATGATACCTCTTCATTCTCTGCATCTTGAGACCGTGAGATTCGGAGAGATCTTAGATAGGTTGGAAAATGAGAGTTTCAACTTGCCCTAAGAGTAGATCAAGGTTGAAGAAGGGCTTAGGTAGGAGTTTTAGGGCTCGGGAGAGGTTGAGGACGAGAGAGGGACTTGAGAGGAGAAGAAGTCGTCGGGGGTGGAACACCAAAAACCTAGGTTTGGCCATCTGCTGCGCGGCTTCATCCTTTTAAACCTTTGCTTAGCAGGTGACTGCCCTTCTGGCAGTCGCCTGCGAAAACCCACAGTAGGATTCTGAGTTCATGGGCAGGTGACTGCCATATGGCAGGTGACTGGTAGCTAAAACTTGATTTTTCAGCCCGAGATTCAGTAATGCACCAATAATTCTACAAATTTCCAAAAAATCTGAAATCTTGTGGGAAGATTTGTGGATCCTATATCTACTTGGGAAAAATATAATTCCAATCAAAACTATTCCGAATCCCAATATTGATACAGACTCCGAGTTTTATAAGAAAGTATCACAAAACTCTTCCCAAAAGTTCTATTTTGAGCCTCACCTCGATACTACTTCCCATAATCAGTCATAGTCCATTCATAGCATCAAATTATATGGTATTTAGGCATTAAACTCAATTAGTCTCAAGTAAAACTCCAATTTCACCGTTTTCTTCATAATCCTTCCTTTAGTGTGCTAACTCTCTAGGATTTAGACTACCCTTAGCCTCTTAAACCTCTTGGCACACCCTATATCCCTTTTTAAACTCCTAGAAGGAACCCACCTGAAATCCATTGGCCATGGACCCCATTTTTGGCTTCCAAAGCTCTCCCTTGAACTCCTAGCGCTAATTATCTCCTTAGGTAGCTCTTCTACAAAAGCAAGACCACACCGATGCTCCTCCGGTGCTTCTTGCCCTTCCACTACTCCTCTCTTCATTTTCCAAACCTTGCCCTTGGTTAATTCTTTTTTTTTCTCTTTAAATGGATTTTCCTTACCATTGTTGGTCTTTTCTCTATCATAGACAAATGGCATCCTAGAATATGACACTTTATCACTTTTTGCCTTCTTAGGTTGGTACATTAATCCTAACCTACCATTCCTAGGTGGTTGATCCTTGTGTATCACGTTTAATCCCTTGGATTCCTTAATGACTCTCGCAAGGTTTCTTTCTAATTTATCAAGTTTTGTTCTTAAAATTTGATTTTCCTTTTCTAACATCCTAATTTTAGGATCACTAGATCTAATAAGATCATCCCTAGGTCTGCCTATTTTTCTGGACATATTTCCTTTTCTCTTAGGATTTATTCTTTGGTCCTTAGTCCTAGGAACCCCAGATTCATCATGCATCACAGAGTTTTTGGTGTTTTGGCATACAAAATTGTTTCCATTCCTATCATGGTATTTAAAAGCAAAAACACGCATGGGCAAGCAAGTGTTATCAATTCTATCATTCATACAAGCATTTTGAGTACTATTTGAAAATTTTGAGGCATAAGTAGGCTTAGCGGCTACCTCCCTTACCCTTGGAGCTCCCCCTTGATGAATGCTCTTCTTCCTTTGCTCTTTTTCCCATTTCCTAAGATGCTCCATCTTCTTGAGCTCTCCACTTCTTGGGCATTTTGTATGATAGTGCCCCAGCTCCCCGCATGTGAAACACCGAATCCTTTTTCTTTTGGTTTGTATTTCCTCATTCCTACAACCCACGTTAGATTTAATTTGAATGGACTTGGGCTTAGAAATTACCTCCCTTTTACCTAGTGGGCACTTATCCTTGTAGTGCCCCCTTTTGTTGCAACCAAAGCATACAATATGCTCTTTTGACTTAGCTTTGGTGGAGGTGGAAGTTGTCTCTTTCTCTTGTGAGGATGAAGGTCTCTCCTCCCCCTCAACCCTTGATGATAATTCTTCCTCTTCTTCTCTTGATGAAGTACATGGTTCTTCACTCGATGACGTGAGCAATTTCTCATTTTGATCCTCTTGGATTATTGTACTTGCTTCTTTAGATATTTCGACTACTCGAGCTTGCGAAGGATTCTTATGAAGTTCTTCCAACTTATTCCACAATTCGCAAGCATTTGAATATTTCCCTACATCACCCAAAACATGGTTAGGCAATATATTAATCAAGATATTTATTACTTTCTCATTGGCCCTAGCTTGTTCTTGTTGTTCACTTGTCCAATATCTAGGGCGAAGCTTTTTGCCGTGCTTGTCCTTGGGAATTTCGAATGGGCCTTCAACGGCCATTCTACACTCCCAATCCATCCCGAGCCAATTCTTCATTCTATCTTTCCAATAGTCAAAATTCTCTTGCTCGTATGATGGTGGTGAGTTGATATCGTCACCCAACTTGTCATCCATGACTCTTTTCCCTCTAGCAAGTGCTCCCTCGGCGGTTAGTCCGATGAAGAGCGATACTCGCTCTGATACCAACTGAAGGATCGATGTGGCGTGCAGAGGGGGGGGTGAATGCACTTTTTCAGATCGTTTTGATCTCTGCAAAACTGTTAGCGCAGCGGAAATAACATATAAAAGAATAACAATGCTAACAATACCAGATTTAGTTGGTATCCACCCCGGCCGGGTGACTAATCCACTAGTGGAAAAAAGGCTTTTAACACCGGTTATTTTCGACTTTTAACACCGATTCCGGAACCGGTGTTGATCCAGCCGGCATTGTAAGTATAGACTTTTAACACCGGTTAACAAACCGGTGTAATATATAGATTTAACACCGGTTAATAACTGTTGTTAAAAGTTCAATTATGAGGCGGGAAAGCCATTTTAGACACCGGTTATTTTAAATAACCGGCGTTCAAACATCATTTTTAACACCAGTTCTGGAAACAACCGGTGTTAAAACATCATTTTTAACACCGGTTCTGGAAACAATTGGTGTTAAAATATCATTTTTAACACCGGTTCTGGAAACAACCGGTGTTAAAAATGATGTTTTAACACCGATTCTAGAAACAACCGGTGTCAAAAGTCTTAATTTTTTATATAAATTTCATATTTATTTTTATTTATAATTTTTCTAGACATATAAAAGAACACAATAATATAATAGTTTATCCATAATCAATAACACACCATGAATTAAGTAAATGTAACATCCAATTAGTTTCAAAAACAAAACAATCCATGTATTTTACAACTATCCAATTTTCTTTCAACAAAAGCAAAATGTAAATCAAATAACACATTATACTCCTACTCGCTATGTGATTTTCCAAGCAAAGACAATGTAGAAGCTTGCCACACGAGTTTGCAAGTAAACGGTCTAGTCCAAGATCAAATAGTGAGGAGTACGTTGCAGAACTTCGACCAGCTTAGCATTCCATCTCTTATAAGCGTCTTGCATATTTCCATACAGTACTTGAGTCAAGCTTGAATTTCTTTTCATGCTTTGGCGTGCAGTGGCTACCAGTCGATTGCGAAGCAACTGTGAGAAAATTTCAATGAAAAAATATCAAATAATGCTACGGAGAGAGAAGCAATATAATCAATCATTCACAATTTGGAGCTTACTTGGTGTTTGAGGGTGGCCAAACTTTTCGTGTGCATTGGAGATTATGGGATGACACCATTTGAAGGTGGAACTCCAATAAGACCACATAACAAGGTCTGGCCAGCAAAACCAAGTAAATGATTCAGGAGTCAGATGCCATTTGAGATTTAACCAAAGAACTAGCTAGAGGCAGATAGATTAAGGTATAGTACCAAGAATCCCAAAACCAGTAAATCATAATGAATGATGGGGGCTTTCTCAGATTGAACTCCTTATGTTGAGCAATCCTTTGGCCCCAGTAAGAACATGCAACAAATTACATGCTCTTGTATCAATGCTAGTGGTCTCTAACTTTTACATTAATTAGTAATACTGCAAGCTGTCAAAATTAGCAACCTCTAACTTTTACATTAAACTATCCTAAACTTTTACATTGGCAACCTCTAACAAATAAGTTGCCCAACATCTTTTGATATCATCAATCTCATCTTCGGAGAATGGATCCTTATTTGTGAATCTCTGCAAGGTACATTTATATAAAAAAATAGCTTATCAACTCAACCAGACATAATTAAATCTATAAAATTAAAAAAACTTCAATTACCTTGTCCCATGAATCAACTATGATCGCCGAGACAATGTTGAGCATATGTCTCATTACATAATATCCACACTCTGTATTGCCAGTTTGTTTTTGGCACTACAAATAAATATCAAAATGACACATTAGCAGAAAAGGATAAATCAGTTACAAAGTCATGCTAATTTTTCATTATAGTAACCAATATCTCAAGCATGCACATACAGGAGCTTGCATACCAAAAGACATCAAATAATAAAGAACGCATAGCACTATGATAAAAAAATATAATAAATGGCAACAAATAAACCAAATTTATCTATGAAAAAAATGCTTATAGATCATAGTTGTATAAAAACTTGACATTTAACTACTTACACGTAGTTCCTTCCATATAGGCATTCTAAAAGCTCCCAAGTGTTTGCCTTTCATCGTATGCCAAGAATGCATAGCACTGTGAGAAAGACATTAAAAGGAAGATTAAGAATAATTTCACTTGTCTAAACTTGTAAAAAATTTCCAAGAATGTCAATAAAACATACCTGCTGGCTTAGAGGTGCAATTGGCGTAACAACCTGAAATAAACAAACAAAAAGACTAAGCCATGATTGGCAAGTAATCATATATTTCTTATTTTGCAGGGATAATTTTATAAATCAAGATCCCGAAGACGCTAAACAATTGTGCATGTTTCTGCCAACCATTATCATAAGTTAATAAAGAAGTGATCATTAATATATGAACTATTAAGTTACAGTTAAAAAGAGTTGGTGTGACTTTATTTGTTCAAAAAAATTGTATAACAGTTCTAAAGGATATAGTAGTTTTTTAATCAGTGAAAAGTTTCAGTATAGACATAAGCACCTTTATCCAGATTAGAATCCTTTATTATTTGATAGTTATCAATACATTTAACACAGGCTTCTCAAAAGATAGAATCCAAACCTGAGTTTTCCCTAAGCGGGAATCAAGGTCAACCTCAAAGTCTCTGTGCTTCAGGGGTTTCCTTTGCACAGGAGGAGCTTTGTCTAGCATATCAAAAACAAATGGAAAAGTAATTGATCCAACAATTATCATGAAAAGAAAAAATTTAGCTAGTAACATCAGCATGTTCCAAGAGCATACCTTTGGATTTAAACCTATCCTCCTCCTGTGTCAAAGAAAGAAGAAAACAAAATAAGAAATTCAACTGTTAAAAAAATACTCAATGTATTTGACTGTATAATTCAGGGCGACTACGAATCACCTCTTGCCTTTCCCGTTCTCGGGCTTTCTGAAGAAACTCTTCTCGGTCCCATTTCCTTCGAAAAGTGTTATCAACTCCAACAGCCTATCCGCAAAGTTAGAAGTAGACATGTAAATGGAAAAACAACAAACATACCAGCAAATATCATAAAGGATGATGGCAAAAGCAAACTCACATTACTGCGAGGCTGAGCCATTCAAAAACCTTGTTAAGACAGATTCCTATGGTGAAGCAAACAGCAGAACTTCCTCAACTTTTCCACTACAAATACGACGACGATCTGAAGAAGAATTTGGTTTCTGTGATTTTACTGCCAACACTGGCGACACACAAATAGTTAGGCAAAAGTAAACTAGACGATTCTGCAAGAAACATAACTTAGGTGGCTACAAAGAACCCTACTTTGATCTGGAAAACACCAAAAATTGCCCAAAAGATCACTGAGTTTGAGAGAGGACAAAAAATTACTTGTAGGTGTCGATCGGCAAGGAAGGTGGACGGCAGGCACCGGGACCGGTGAAGAGAAATCAGCGGATAGGGTTTGCGTGAGCGAGATCGCCAGGGGAGGAGGACGGCGGACAGCGGGACCGTGAAGAGAAATCAGCGGATAGGGTTTGCGGGAGCGAAAACTCGAGCGGATGGCTTCAATCGGCTGTGTGTTTGGTCTAGTGGGGGTGCCAGAGGAGAGGCTGTAAAATCGATTCCCCTCGGAATATTGACAGAGATGGCATAAACTACTTGGTTATATTATATATATAATCCAACAAAAATACTATTTTTTAAAAATAAAAAAAGTTGAGTAAAAAAATAGCTTTTGATAACGTTTTTTTATGAAAATTATACAACATATTCTGTAATCAAATAAATTTTAATCAAAATATAATTAAGAGTTAAAATTTGATAAAATTTTTGATGGAGAATTTTTTCCTATTTTATCGTTAAAATAAGAGAAAATTATCCTAAACTCCCTGCTAAGAATCTCTATTTTGATTCAGATCTAATTTCTAGGAGTTTCTCAGTGATGTTAGTACCAATGACCATTTTCAAAACTACAAAGCATTAACCTCCTATACAAAATCTAGTATGCCTGCTAAGAATCCTATTAACCTCCTATATTTTTAACACCGGTTGTTAAAAGAACCGGTATTAAAAGTATTTTAAAGTTCAAATAATTATAACATATGACCCCGGTTATTTATAAAACCGTAGTTAAATATATTTTTAACACCGGTTGTTAAAAGAACCGGTGTTAAAAGTATTTTAAAGTTCAAATAATTACAAAAATGCCACCGTCTTTTTTTTAACACCGGTTTTAATACAACCGGTGTTAAAAGCCGTTGTTAAAGGTCTTTTTTGTACTAGTGATCCAACAATCCTTCGGCGGATCAAACCCCGGATAACCTCCGGCTAGAAATCGTCGCTACTTGTGGGTGGAGAAACCTTGCCACAGCACCAAGGACACAATCTAAGAATACAAGACTACTAACTTGCCCTATCCAAGCAAGTTTCGTCAAGAAACAAGGTAGGAAACGAGCCCCTTTAAATAGGGCTCGAATCTGAAACAGCCGCTACCAGTCGACAGCCCAAATGGCAGTCACCTGGTCCCACTCAGATTCGACCGTTGCACTCTAACGTTCAAAATCTGCCAGCCTGTTTCAGCCTATAGCAGTCGACTGCCCCATGGTAGTCGACAGCCCCATGCCTAAGCCTAGGGTTTCATTCCCGAGTACACATCTCTCCGCACTCAAACCCTCCCGGCTTATCCCCTGAGTATACACACACATACTCAGACCCTTACAACTCAGTTGACTCTTCACCAACAGTCTTGACTGTTGCCTTCACGCCTTCTTCATCTTTGGCCCTCGTCCCTCGGATGCGCACGCAAGCCTCCAGCTTGCCTCCATGCCATCCTTTACGTACGCCTCGAAGTCCGCGTCCCTCGGCTCATCATCTCCGCTATCCATGGTCCTTCGGACACGCACGTAAGCCTCCAGCTTACCTCCATGCCATCCTTCACCTGAAGACGTCAACCAAGTCCACATATACTTGTACACCTGCACACTCATGTACATATGTGAGAACAACACAAGTCCTAACTTAACCATTTTGCCCACACATCAAAATATCATGATCCTCCAGATCATCTCAGGGCCGATTGCCCCAACAGTCCCGATCGGTCTCGTGACCGATCAGGAGGAGCAAAACAGAGTACTTCGCAGCAAACTAAGTAAGAGAATTTATCTCCATTGATTTTTGAGTTTAGAGGGTTTCTTGCTCAACCTTTGTGTGACGGCAAAGGGAAGTCTTGTGATGAACTGATTTGATGTATAAGTTTAGATAGTTTTGGTTTTAATCATTTAATTCTTCAATTGCTTTAGCTTGTTCCAACTACATTTCAAATCAAGTTCTTAAGCAAGTTTTGATCTAGTTTTCTTTATCCTGCAATTAATTTTCTGTAATTAATTCTTGATTTTCAATTCCATTGTTTGAATTTAATTGTTTAGTTCTTCCAATAGGTTAAGAGTAGTTCTTGCAATTTCTTAATTGAGTTCTACTTAGTTGAGTCCATTTCGTTCCATGCTTAGTTGAGTTCAGCCCATTTTGTTCCGAACTGCTATTTCATTTCTTATTGCCAAAACCCCCATTTTATCTAGAAAACCCAAATCATCAAACGACAAATAACTTGCAAGCTCTAATTAGACACTCAAAACTAGTCCTTGGAAAAATACGACCTGAGGCCCCTCTACTACATTTTAACTTTGTTAGCCAAGGATTTTCAGTTTATAAATATCTAAATTTGAGGCTCATTTGTGACACTAGTATTGGGCATTATCAAATTTTTGGCGCCGTTGCCGGGGAACAACTAGTTGAGTTTGTTTAAATTGAACTTGTGTTTAATATTTATATTCTTTGATTGTATTTTCATGTGCTTTATCTTTTTGTATACGGTTGCTGTCATTTAGTTTGTTTTGTGATAGGACTGTAGGTGGAGACCTTGTGGATATTCAAATGTTTTCAAAGGAACAATTAGAGATCAAAAGTTCATTGTTGGAGATAAACTTTTTGGTGATGCAAATGGAATTCCAACAAAGACCCAACATTTATGTTGGAACGGGTTGGACCGGCTAGAGGGGGGTGAATAGACGAGGAAAAAAAATTATGAAAGTGGAGGCACTCGTCTTTAAAAAAGAACTTGGTCGCAACTGAGAACGTTGCTTCCAAGGCAGTGGACGCTCAATAAAAATCTCCTTGTGGCGGAGAAGTCTTACAAAAATAGCACGCTAGAGATTTTACAAGAATGAATAAAATGATTGATTGAAAAGGTTAAAACTCTAAGCCTATTTATAGCCTAAGAGAATAAATCTGGATTGTTAATTGTTGAGGAATTTTCTCTTGACCGTTGATCCATGGATGTAATCTGGATGCTTGATCTTGGATGGGATTAAACTGCATCCATTGGATCTGATTAAAGGATAAAGTTATCCTTTAAGAGATAACTTTATCTTCTGCTCGCAACAGATAAATAACTTTATCATCTGCTCGCAACAACTTTAATCACATCTTTTCTTTATACCAGTCGGTAAGGCTGGTGATATATGTAGGCGAGGTTGCTGGTTCGAATCTTCACAGCAACAAATAAAATTCTTTTTGTTTCATGTGCCTGGTTTGACTTGGTCAAACTGACCAGTCTTTTGGTTCATCTTCTGGGTGATTTCCGGCCAACCAGAGTTAGGCTCACCCGAACCCGACTCCGGCCTTTCGCCCCTCGAGCGTCCTTCCTCCCGGCTTCTCGTCCTTCGGACACCGCGCACGTCCTTCTCGCTCCACCGGCGTACTCTTCCGCAGTTTTCGCGTCCCTCGGATTGTACCGAGCCCGTCGGCTCACTTTCCCGCACAATCCTTCTCGTCCGCTACGTCTTACGCTCTACTTCCTCCGTACCTAAGCTCCTGCACACTTAGCAGAGGGATTAAACATACTAGGACCTAACTTAAATCAGTTGATCACATCAAAATCAACCAGGGGTACTTACAATCTCCCCCTTTTTGATGTGCATCAATCCGAGTTAAATTAGGGTAATCAAAATAAAAAACATACATAATAATGTTAACAGTTTATGTTTAAAAAAAAACTTAAATTTCGAGTAAATTAAAATTCTACCCCTTAACTTAATACTATTCCTCCCCCTATGATCACATCAAAAAAAATTGGGAAATATAAGTAGGGAAGAAGAAAAAATTTTTGAGTGCCAAAAAAAATATTCTAAGTGAAAAAAAAATCGCATTGCAATAGATTTTTCAAATTTTAAAATGACATATTTTTGCAAAGTTAATTCCATTTTTTTAATAAATGACTTAAATAAAATCTAATTTTTTTTTATTGAAAAAAATAGATTTCAATAAACGATTCATAAAAAAATCGAACATTTATGAAAAAAAATCTGAATATTTTTGTCAAAGTCGAAATGAAGATATGAGTTTAGATAAAAATCTTGAGCTTTAAATTGGTTGATCAAGTTCAAAAAATGACAAATCAACATATAAGAGTTCTTGAAGAATAAATTTTAAAAAAATCGAAAAAAATACTTGAAAAATTTGAAAAAAAAAATTATAATGAGTCTTTCCCCTAAACTCTTAATTTCAAATTTCGAGAAAAAAAATATTTGAAAAATTTTGAAAGACGTTCCAGTAGATAGATAGCATAATTGTGCAAAAAAAATAAAGTCATAATTTTTGTTAGAGAAACAAAATGTGCACATATATAATAACAAAAAAAAATTATCAGTTCAATACATATTTAGGAACCCAAAATAAGTTCCTGTCTACAGGATTAATTAAAAACTTAGGCGGAATATAGCTTTTGGGCACCTTTTTAAATTGACCCTTATGATTTTTAAAATACCAATTTAAATTATCAGAAAAGCTATTTTTCTTTTGGCGTAAATATGCAATATCAAGTTCTAATTTTTGCACTAAAATTTTCAAATTATCATTTTCATTTTTCAAAATTTCAGATGAGGATGTAAGTGTTAATTCATTTTTTAATTTCAAATTTTCTTTTTCTAATCTACAATTAGATTTGAGCAAAGCTTTAACTCCAGCATATAACTGATCGTGAGGAAGAAAACAAACCTCACTTACCGGATCGCATTCGAAAAGCGAGGTTCCTCTTTCGTCGTCACTTTCTCCTGACGTCTCTCCCCCTTCATCAGTGCTCCCTTCTTAATGATTTGCCATCAGCGCAAGTCCCGCGTATTCTTGACCTTCCGACTCTTCTGACGAGGACTCATCGTCGAGTTGGATCTTCCTTGTGTTTAGTGCGGCGATGTCTGATTTCTTATTCTTCTCTTTATGCAATTCAAGGAATTTCTCCCAGAGCTCTTTTGCCGAGTTGTAATTCTCAATGAGGTTAACTTCTTGCGCGGGAAGAACGGCTAGTAGATGAAATTCAGCTTTTCCGTTTGCTTCAAAGTCTAATTTCTCCTCCTTGGTCTACGACTTTATTTCTTTATCCTTGTCGTTGTTGTCTTTAGGAACTGAAAAACCATTTTTCATAATTATTAGCAATTCAATATCAGTTTTAAAAAATACCTGCATTCGGCGCTTCCACATCGCGAAATCCCCCTCAAACTTCGGCGGGTAGATTACGGCTCCAACCATTTTTCTTGAAATTGCTGCAGTCGGCGATTAGTCCTTCTGCGGCAATCTTGGCTCTGATACCACTTGTTGGAACGGGTTGGACCGGCTAGAGGGGGGTGAATAGACGAGGAAAAAAAATTATGAAAGTGGAGGTACTCATCTTTAAAAAAGAACTTGGTCGCAACTGAGAACGTTGCTTCCAAGGCAGTGGACGCTCAATAAAACTCTCCTTGTGGCGGAGAAGCCTTACAAAAATAGCACGCTAGAGATTTTACAAGAATAAATAAAATGATTGATTGAAAAGGTTAAAACTCTAAGCCTATTTATAGCCTAAGAGAATAAATCTGGATTGTTAATTATTGAGGAATTTTCTCTTGACCGTTGATCCATGGATGTAATCTGGATGCTTGATCTTGGATGGGATTAAACTGCATCCATTGGATCTGATTAAAGGATAAAGTTATCCTTTAAGAGATAACTTTATCTTCTGCTCGCAACAGATAAATAACTTTATCATCTGCTCGCAACAACTTTAATCACATCTTTTCTTTATCCCAGTCGGTAAGGCTGGTGATATATGTAGGTGAAGTTGCTGGTTCGAATCTTCACAGCAACAAATAAAATTCTTTTTGTTTCATGTGCCTGGTTTGACTTGGTCAAACTGACCAGTCTTTTGGTTCATCTTCTGGGTGATTTCCGGCCAACCAGAGTTAGGCTCACCCGAACCCGACTCCGGCCTTTCGCCCCTCGAGCGTCCTTCCTCCCGGCTTCTCGTCCCTCAGACACCGCGCACGTCCTTCTCGCTCCACCGGCGTACTCTTTCGCAGCTTTCGCGTCCCTCGGATTGTACCGAGCCCGTCGGCTCACTTTCCCACATAATCCTTCTCGTCCGCTACGTCTTACGCTCGACTTCCTCCGTACCTAAGCTCCTGCACACTTAGCAGAGGGATTAAACATACCAGGACCTAACTTAAATCGGTTGATCACATCAAAATCAACCAGGGGTACTTACAATTTATTCATCTACTTGTAATTCGGGTTGGGGGAATCATTTTAATTCACAACAACCCCCACAACAACAAGGACAACCTCCATTTCAAAGTTTTCAGCAATCCTATTTAAATTTCCAGCATTCTCAAGCATTTCAGCAGCCCTATTCAAATTTTTAGCAAAAACAACCTTTCAATCAGCCACAACAGTAATTTCAACCACAATTTCAAAATTTTCAACAAGGTTACAATTATAATCAGCAAAGTTTTCAACCATTCAACCAGAATTTTTAACCTCCAGAATTTCAGCTCTCACCACAACAATTTCAACCTCAAACTTAGAATTTTCAGAGCTACAATTCTCAGCAATTCCAACCAAGTTTCCAGCCCACTTTTCAGCAATTTTCACAGCTAAATCAACAATTTAATAAGCCCCAACCACCTTGTTTTCACAATTCACAGCCTAGTTATGATTTTGAGCAACCTAATGCTACATTTCAAGACCAACAATAGTTCCATGCTCATCAAGGAGACTTTGAGGATTCTAGTGAGCTTGAGGCTCAACAACAAAGGCTTGGGGAGATTATGCAATAAATAATTCAACAACAAAGTTTACAACAACAAAAGGATGAGTCCACTCTTCAAAACATTGAGAGACACCTGGGACAATTGGTTAGTGAAATGAATCAAATGCAAGCCCAGGGATCAAGCCAATCACCTTTTCAAGCTACTCCAAATTTTAAGGAGCATGATTGTGAACTACCTTGAGGAATGAAGAAGTTGTTTCATGTTTAAACACCCCAAGTGCCGTTTTTTCTGAAAAATTTCCAACAGCCTATTTTCCCATTCAAAACAGCCCCGAAATGGTTTCTACATCAATTCCAAGTGACCCTAGTGCAAGTCTAAGTCCTTCTTCAATTGATTTTGCAATTTTGGTGGAAGAAGAAGAAGAAATCCATAAAATTAGGGCACTTATAGCAGCTATTCCTCCTATTCCTGTTCAGAGTTCATTTCTAAAATTTTCAGCTCAAGTGGAAGAACCAAAGGACTCTTTACCCTTCTCACAGCACCCCAGAGAGGATCCTTCTATCATTAGCATGGACATTTCAGCTGAGGTTGTTGAGGCAGAGTTATTTGATGATAGAGTTTCATTTGATATTCAGAGAGGATGTTCAAGCTCAGATGAGGCAGAGGTGGTCCTAGCTACAGAGGAGGCTGAAGATTTGAAGACTGTATCTGACTCATTTTTTTGTTGCAGATGATTCTATAGGTGTAGGGGATTGCACTGAGCCCTAGGGATCACCTATATTGATTGAGATGCCTTCAGAAGATAGGTGTGAGAGTGTAGGGGATTGCACTAAGCCCCAGGGACCACCTATACCTACTGAAGATGCATTAGCTATGGAGGCAGTGGAGGAGATGGATAGAAAAGATTGTGACAAACCTAAAGTCGATTCTGAAGCTTTACAGGACCCTTCTAGTCTATTATTTTGTGATCCTTCTAGTCTTTTATTTTATGATGATATAGTTGTTGATGATCCTAACTTTTCCCATATGGTTGTTGCAGATATTGATGATGAAGCATGCGATGGAGATGATTCTATAGGTGTAGGGGATTGCACTGAGCCCCAGGGACCACCAACATTGATTGATACATTAGAAGATTCAGAGGACCAACATGAAAGTGTAGGGACATGCATGGTGGAAGCAAGAACCCAAGAATCATCTTTCTTAGTTGAATGTCCACCAGAACCTGAACCTGAGGAGGAGCTTTTACATGACCAGGAGGAGGACATGGATACATCTACTCTTGTAGAACCTCCAGGTATTTTTTAGCATGATAAGGTAAGTATTTCTCCCAAGGTTGATCTTGTTGGTTGTGAAGCAATTATTGATACATCTTATGTAGAGATTGATTGTGAAAAATTCATGGATGTACCTAGGGTTGATTTTTTGAATGTGATGAATTTCTTGACACATCTTGTGTAGATACTGATTGTGAAAAATTCATGGAGGTACTTAGTGCTGATTTTGTTGAATGTGATGAATTTCTTGACACATCCTGTGTAGAAGCTGATTGTGAAAATTTTTTAGAGGTGCCTAAAATTGATTTCGTTGGCTTTGATACAATTCTTGATACATCTTATGTAGAGGTTAATTGTGAAAATCTCATAGAGGTACCTAGCCTTGATTTTATTGGCTGTGATACGATTCTGGATACATCATATGCAGAAATTGATGGTGAAAAACTAATAGAAGTACCCAAAATTGATTTCATTGGTTGTGATGAGTTTCTTGATATACCCTTTGTGGATACTGTTTGTGAAAAATTAATAGAGAGACCTACGATTGATTTTATTGGATGTGATGCATATCTTGATTCATTTTATGTAGAGGTTGTTTATATTTCATTCCTTTCTTACCCTGCATGTGTGCGGGAGGTATTTTCTTTACATGATTTTGCTGGATCCCGTAGGCTTTTAGAATGGGTACTCAAACTTAATAGCCTACAACCTCCTGGAAGGACTTCCAAAAAGCATCAAGAGGGAGGAGATGATCTCACTCTAACTCGAAGCACTCCACCTCTTAAATGGATCTTGTACCTTAATCGTCTCTGTCCACCGGAACATATTTATGTGAAGTTGAAGTGTGGGAAGCAGTGAGCCATGACATTGATCACATGAAGAATGCTCTCTCGACCAACCAAACTCCTCCACTACCGGAATGGAGGTTATTCCTTGATCGACTCCGACCGCCAGAAATAAAGGGGAGTTTGTTCCTTCTTGCATTTTATTTCATTGCATGTTTCATTTTTATGTTTTCTAGAAGTATAATTTTCTTTTAAATGAGTTCTTGTTAATAAATGCTTGAGTAGTGTAGAGAGAATAAAAGTCATTGAAGATACCATGTTGGTATTCTTGGCACCTTATATCTTGCATGATTAGGAATAAATGTATCCATTTAGATTTTCTTATATCATTTTAGAGTCCTTTGAAAGTAAATTAAATTTGGTTGTTGAAACTTAGGATTTGAACCAATGGATGAAAATTCTTGGATGCTTGAGTGCTACTTAGTTATGGACTCTAGATTGATAATTTGGGATGAATTCTTTTTACCTAGTGAGGGATTGACCACATTTTTGTGATACACACATGTGATTGTACTCTAGAACTTGCTTAGGTTCTTTCAAAGCTATATTTCTATGATTGGACCACATTTATAAAGGTTAATCACCTTGTTTCCTTTCTCATATCATTTTTACAATCTTGTTTGTTGATCTACTCTCTATATTCCATTTTCTTTCCCTAATCTTCATGTTCATTATAATCCTTACATGGACTTGGGTATTTTGATATTTCTTAATGTTACTTTGCCCGAGACGGACAAATGTTTAAGTGTGGGGGAGGATCAAGCATTTGATCAAATTTTGAGGATAATGTGAAGCACTTGATAACCTACAAGAAAAGTGTGCCAACTTGATGTAGTTTTGTATCAAAAGTGAGTTGCAAAAGTTGATTAGTGAAGACTACATGGGGAACATCTAAATTCCTAATTATTATTTGAGGTTTCAAGTTTTTTGAGACATTGAAGTTGAGAATTGAAGCATTTGGTAATCTGAAATTCTGAAATAGGAATGAAAAAAAAGTGGATGTCAAGAGGTATCAAGAAGAGCTCAGTAATTTTAGTGATAAGTTTGAAGCATGGGTTAAAATTCTAAAATCTCTCAGTTAAGCTCTACTTCCAAGTTAAGCTAACAGTTTGAGCCCCAATTACTTTCTAGATTATGAATTAATGCATGATTTGAATTGCTACAAATTGCTGGAGATGAGGAAGATCATTTAAAATCTGTAAGAATTCGGGAGCTAGGCACAAAATGGCAGAGAAAAACAGAAAGAAGCAAAAAAAAAATCAGCTGTAAATAGAAAAAAAAATCAACAGCTGAAAAAAAAAGAAAAGAAAAGGAAGAGAAAAGAATATGAAGCGGAAGTCAAGTACTGAGTTAGATATTGAATTGGAAGAAGTGATTAAGTATCAAGAGTGAGTTATTGATTGAAAGAAGACAAATCTCAGAAGACAGTTTCATGAATTCTACAGATTTCAGCTACTGATCAGCCCCTGATCGATCTCCAGACCGATCAAGCAAGTGACTGATCGGTCTCTTGACCGATCAGGAGTTGTCCAGTCCGATCCCCAGTCCGATCAGGCAGTGACCGATCAGCAGAGTTGGCACAGAATGGCACTGAATTCAGCATTGATATTTGAGGGTTCTCATCCAAATTAGCTGATCCCTGCTCCACCACAACTCTGAATTCATTGAGAGGACCATAAAAGAAGGCAAAGTATATTGGGTTACATTTTTGGTGTCCAAGTCTTCCACTCTCTTACTTTTCCATATTTTCTTGTTATGCTATATTTCTTCTCCATATTTCCTTATCATGTTATATTTCTCTACTTTCGTTATCATAATTCTTTAGCATCAAAGTTAATTGAACTTCTATTTCATTTCTATCATTCTATATTTCTTTACCTTGTTCAAATATGCTTTTGTAGATGCGGATCCAAATCAAGAATGATGGTGGAGAGTAGATAATAAGCAAGCTCATGGTAGTACAAGAACCATGTTGTATTTGAGTGAGCTCCACTTTTATCAAAAATGTAGACTTACGAAGAGAGCTACTTTAAAACTTCCCTTGCAAGGTTTTTTGAGTTAATTCATCTCAATGAGTCAAGAAGGATGAAGTATGCTAAGTTGTTGATTTAAGGACAAGATACTAGTCCATTGAGTCAAACATTTAAGAATTGACAACCCTAGGTAATTTCCTTTTAATTGTTTCTAACTATGATTGAGACTAATCTAGGAGGATACATCCTTAGTTTACTAGTTACCTTGTGTGAGACGCCCAAGAGTAAGTGTGGGGGAGTTGATAATTACCATTTTATTGATAAATTTAGGCTCTCAAATGCATGTTTTGATTCACTATTATATACTTAAGTTTGCATTTACTTAAGGTTTCATGAGTTATCTCTATTTTAGCTTTCAATTCAAATCTTTGTATATTTGAGATATTTTGGCACTAAAATTTGTATATCATTTTGTAGGCTTCAAATGATCATGGACCTAGATCAGATTGGGTCAGACTTAAGCCAGAATTGGATCCGGATCAAGGTGATCAAGCATCGGATTAATATGAGCCGTCCGATCAAGAAACGGCTAGATCTGAGCCATCCATCAACTTTTGCTCAATCCAAGTTCAAGATAGAGTCAATCATGACCACAGATCAAGATCTGAAAATTTCATCCAAATCAGAAGCAATCTGACCATTGGATCAAGCTCAAGAGGATCTAGACCATCCATTCAAAAGAAAGGATGATCTGAGCCATCCATTGCAAATCTGATAGATCTGAGCTGAGGAGGAGTAGATCAGAGTCATAGATCAAGATCTGGGAATTTTGGTTCAGATTTGAGAAGACCGTTGGATGAGTCCGAAACAATCACAGCCGTTCAATTTCAAATTGGATTAATTAAAACAGACTTCTCATTGCGCTCGTTGTCGTCGCCAAGTCACAGAGTCGAGTGTTCTTCGTTTCCAGTTCCTTTTTTTCTTCAATTTTCTTCGTCGTTCTTTCTTAGATCATGCACGCGGCCACATCAGATTCGTTCGTCTTCAAGATCTCAGTTTATTGAGGTGACTTTCTCGTTCAATTTGCTAATCAAATCTGCGCGGCTAAAGGGGCAAAGGTGAGGGTCTCGCCGGAGCTCCATTCCACTAATCGTTGACGTTTGATCACCGATCTCCGTTGATCGAAGCTGAAGGATCGTTCAGAGGGGTTCTCCGAACTGTCCTGAAGGTTTCGAGCTCGATCACGAATTAGCGCATCAAGAAGAAGATGTTTGGTGGACAGTTTTCAGCTTCTGATCGGTGTTGGTGATCGGACAGAGGTGCTTCTAATCGGTCGCCAATCCGATCAGAAGAGGTCCTGATCGGTCCCATGACCGATCACGAGGAGCAAAACAGAGTACTTCACAGCAAACTGAGCAAGAGAATTTATCTCCATTGATTTTTGAGTTTAGAGGGTTTCTTGCTCAACCTTTGTGTGACGGCAAAGGGAAGTCTTGTGATGAACTGATTTGATATCTAAGTTTAGATAGTTTTGGTTTTAAGCATTTAATTCTTCAATTGCATTAGCTTGTTCCAACTACATTTCAAATCAAGTTCTTAAGCAAGTTTTGATCTAGTTTTCTTTATCCTGCAATTAATGCCCTGCAATTAATTTTCTGCAATTAATTCTTGAATTTCAATTCCATTGTTTGAATTTAATTGTTTAGTTCTTCCAATAGGTTAAGAGTAGTTCTTGCAATTTCTTAATTCAGTTCTACTTAGTTGAGTCCATTTCATTCCATGCTTAGTTGAGTTCAACCCATTTTGTTCCAAACTGCTATTTCATTTCTTATTGCCAAAAACCGGATTTTATCTAGAAAATCCAAATCATCAAACGACAAATAACTTGCAAGCTCGAATTAGACACTCATAACTAGTCCTTGAAAAAATACGACCTGAGACCCCTCTACTACATTTAACTTTGTTAGCCAAGGCTTTTCAGTTTATAAATATCTAAATTTGAGGCTCATTCGTGACACTAGTATTGGGCACTATCACCGGTTATCGCCGCCGATTCCTTCCGAAACAAATTTGGCGTCGTCTGTGGGAATCTAGCAAAGCACCTGAAGGAGCACCGATGGCCGAACCAGAGGGACAACCCCTTGTCCTTACGATGGAGGAACTCGATCGCCTAGTAGCTGATGCCATTAAAGAGGCGCTGGAGCAACATCAAGTCAAACAGGCTGCTTCGCAACAAGGGGATCTTGCGAGGGAGGAGATCCCCCGAGTCTCTGTCTCGCATTCATGGAGATACATCACCTCGGTGGGGAAACGGGACGGAGCAGCCCTTGGCCCCCAAAGAGAGTCTCCCAGAGACATTGAGAAGGGCCACTCGGTGGCCTCCAGTGCCCAGAGGCACGGAGAAGGACAGGGGAAGAGGGGTGATCCCAAGACCTCTCATAAGGTCCCCTCTATACCTTTCTCATCTGAGATTGTCAAAGACCCTATGCCCAAGCAGTTCCGCGGGCCGGGGATCCCTGATTACGATGGGAAGACGGATCTAGAGGTCCACGTCTGTAAATTTGAGAATGCGGTACTCCTGCACCAGTATATTGACGGTGTTAAGTGTCGGGTGTTCTTGAACACCCTGTCCGTAACGGCTCAGCGGTGGTTCCAGAGGCTGCCACAAGGTTCCATCAACTCCATCGCGGAGTTCAAGACAGCCTTCCTCCACCATTTCGCGAGCAGCCATCGCTACCAGAAGATGACACTTAACCTATTCGCCCTCAAGCAGAAGCCTAAGGAGCTCAAGGAGTACATCCAGAGGTTCAACCGGTCGGTGACGCAGGACATGCCGAGTGCAACATCAGAGATACTCGTCAGTGCCTGTACCCAAGGGCTCGCTGAAGGGGACTTCTTCCGATCCTTGGTAAGGAAGCCCCCCGCCAATTTTGATGATTTGCTGGGATGCTCTGTCAAGCATGAAAATGTGGAAGAAGTATAGTATGCCCGTCGCAAAGATCTTGTCGGAGCCCCTGTAACGCCCCAAAATTCTCATTTTTAGTTCTTAAAATCCTTAGAATTATTTAAAAATGGTTTAGAAATATTCTAGATATTTTTAGGAATTTTTAGAATATTTTTATGGAATTTTCCGAGTCCGTTTGGTATTTTAAAAAAGGAGAAAGGAAAAAAAAACCACTTAAGGGCAGCCGGTAGTTCGAACCCGCGACCACCCCGAAAACTAGAAACGAGCGCGACCAGCTGGGCTAGGGTATCAAGCACAACAAGGGATGGAGAGAAGTATATTTAAGGGGTAGTTAGGTCGATCCACCCATAGGTATAAATAGATTATTAAAGAGAGAAGTTTTATTTTCTCTCAAACCCTCTCCCTCTCCCAAGTTGCGCCGACCCCTCTCCCTCTCCTCTCTTGTGCGCACGCCACACCAAGCCCTAGAGGGCCGGCCAAAGCTCTCCTCCAAGAGATATTCCTATATTCGGGATCCCTGCGACGAGAGGAACGCGTAGGCGCGAAGAATTCTCCGAGATCTCAAATTTCTCCCGAGCTCTAGACATCAATCTTGGTTGTAAGTCCAAGATATCAATGTAAGTACTGCTCACCTGCAGTAAGAGGCGATTTTTCCGCAAGAATTTCCCTTAAAAGTTTTTAAAAGAGATATTTACTTCTTGTTAAGATTTTTGCATGTGATCTTAGTCCATTATATGCTTATATATTTTATTGAGTGCCCTATATGAGGTTAGGGTCCAAGAAAAGCTATGAAAAAAGAAAAGAGAAGATAAAGATAAGAAAAGAAAAGGCCAAGGCCTTAAGAAATCCCTAAAAGTCAAGACTTATGGATTTAGCACGCAAGGTGCTCGAGAAAATGCCAAGGCATTTACAGATAAGAAAGAAAAGAAAGAAAAGCTATTTTATTTTATAAGGCCAGTACCCGGCGTCCAAGGGCGTCGTTAAAGAAATCCAGGTGTCCAATTCCAAGGTCTTGGCCCTGGTAGACCAAGGTCTGCTCTATTAGGATTGGTGGCTCGCTACCCCAACCTTTTAGGGAACGCGCATATGAGATGGTACTTACGTCTTCAGTGGATCCAAGTGATTATTATTTTCAAGTATATGCTTTAGCAAAGTTTCTAAAGTTTAAGAAAGTTTTCAAAAGATAAAGAATAGCTAAAGTTTCAAGTTGAGCCAAGAAAAGTAAACTGAGATTTATTATTGCTTGAGTATGCATGCTTTGAGTTATACATGTTCTTAGTTTTCTTTCAAGCATATTAGTATCTCATATGATTTTCATATTGTTCTAGAAGCATGCTTGCACATTTCGAGATTTTGTGAGCTAGATAGTACTTACTAAGCTTTTTGCTTACTAGATGCATTTCCTCTTATTGCAGATAAAGGTAAAGGCAAGCAATTCTGAAGGAAGGCGACGAGGCGGTGCTGAGAAAAGTGTGTGTGGTGGCTGATTTTGGAGAGATCTTTGAGACGAGACAATTTAACTATTTAAATTACAATGTTATAGTTTATTCAGATTTCAAGTTCTTGTTTTATGGAGTTAGCGAACATATAAGTTTTGGATAGTTTTACATACTCAATTTCTTAGAGTATAGATTCCATGTTATTTCTTTTAGCCTACATATTCTTATGATTGCATTGGATGAGTAGAAATGTGAGTAATTAGAGATATTGATACTTTGTTAGAAATATAGATGCATGTGCCAAGATAGTATTAATTTCTCCTTGAATCAAGTTTTATTGCTTAAATATGTTTAGAAGAGTTGCATTCACATTTCACAATGCTTTAGCAAGGTTATAGAACATGTATTTGGTGTCATGAATGCATAGGAGTCAAGATTGGTACAAACTTTATTGTTAAAGTTCATATAACTTGAATAGTTTATTTTCTTCCGCAAAAGTCCTAATTTCAAGTTTATGGATTCGTTTTGATTGGCTAAATTGATTTGAAAACTGGCATAGAGTATAGAAATGGTGTCATGGTGCTATATGGCTCGAAAGTATAGGTTTGGTGGAGCTTTGAAGCAAATGCCGAAACCTGAAATTCTGATTTCAGGCCTATCAGTCGACTGATGCAGTATCAGTCGACTGATACCCGAAGTGTGAGTTGGGTGAGGCAAGTTTCAAAAGCTTCAATAAGTTTCATCTTAGGAGTTTTTGAGAAGGAGAGTGTGACATGGTATTATGCATGACTACTTAAGTTAGAATATCATTCTTAGATAGATTAAAAAGAAAAAAAAAAGATTTCCGTATTTTTTCTTTAGTCGTGCATTAGAGTCGAGAAGTAGACAGAAGTAACGATCCGTCTAAGGCAGGAGAAGGCGGGTCGCTACAGGTGGTATCAGAGCAGTTCCCATTCTCCAGCATCACACACACATCAGCATCAACCTTGCCGTCTTCAAGTAAGAAAGCTTTAAGTTTCAGTTTTTCTATTGCTCCTTTACTTAACTTCAGTATAGAGAAATGCTTAAGTACTTACTCATATGTGCATAGAACAAGGAAGCATGTTTAATACCTTAGTACCACGGAATCATGTTTAATCCCTAGAATGGATATTAGAGAAATGCTTAAGTACTTACTTGATTTGCCCAAAAGTAAGTTTTGGGATTATGGCACGCATGGTGCTTGATAAAAGTTTTGAGTAAGACCAAGGTCTTACTAAGCCCTAGAACGAGTTCTAGGACTAAGAAATGAGATAAGAATCAAGACCAAGGTCTTGTTATATCCTAAAGCAAGTTTGGGAACATTACCATTAAGTGTTAAGTTATACATTTGAGGACGTCCTAGAAAGGCCCAAAACGAGGAGCAAGCTCCTAGAAGGCAAGAAGCGTACCCATTCAGTAGGAGAAACTGAAGCCAGGGAACTTCCCAGGCACAAGCAAACCATGGGATGCTTAAGCATGGTTCAAAACGTTGGAAAGAATAGTAGGGCTACTGGACTGCATGAGGTAGAGAAGATAAAGTGTGCATCTTTCTGCCTTACGGGAGATGCTAGAATATAGTGGAAGAGAGTCAAGGCCAAGAGAAATGTCAGCCAGATGACATGGGCCGACTTCGAGACTGAGTTCTTCGAAGAATACTTTCACATGCAAGTAACCAACAAGCATTATGATGAATTCACGGAGTTCAGACAAGGAGAACTATCCGTGGATGAAGCAGTGAAGATGTTTAAGCGGTTAGCTCATCTGTGCCCAGAGCTAGTTAGCAAAGAAAAAGAGATAGTTAGGCTAATGCTCAAGATGTTAAGGCCTGAGATAGCGTTGAAGGGGGCTAGCGGTGTTAAGAGGCTGCAAACCTCCGAAGAACTAATAAGTAGTGCTTTGATCACTGAGCACTACTTAACCAGTATAAAGGCCACCAGAAAGGTTGAACGATGAAGTTCTTAACAACCTTACCGTCAGGGGAAGTAATGGCCTCTACTGAGAGGCTAAGGGCAGTATCAATCTAGATTTCCAACCGAGAGCTCTACAGTGACTTGTTAGTCCTTGAGATGAAGGATTACGATGTCATTTTAGGAATGGACTTCTTGAGCAAGTATAATGCTTCTATAGACTGCCGCAAGAAAAAGTCAAGTTCACACCAGAAGCAGAACCTTCATTTGAGTTTATTGGAGACCCAAGGAGAAAGATAAATAGGTTCCTACCTACCTTACAAGCTCAGAGAATGTTAGAGAAGGGGTGCTCTGGTTTTCTAGCTCATATAGTGGATGCGAGTCAAGGAGAAGGATTCAAGAGAGAGAAGTGAGGGTAGTCTGTGACTATCCTGAGGTGTTTCCGAAGAGTTACCAGGACTCCTCCCAATCGGGAAATTGAGTTTGAAATTGAGTTGGCCCCAGGAACCAACCCAATTTCGAAGGCACCTTATCGCATGGCACCAGCAGAACTGAAAGGATTACAAGAACAATTGCAAGAGCTGCTTGACAAGGGTTTCATCCGCCCAGTCATTCACCTTGGGGAGCTCCTGTACTGTTTGTCAAGAAGAAAGATGGACCTATGCGAATATGCATAGATTATCGAGCTTTGAATAAGGTAACCATCAAGAACAGATATCCTTTCCAAGGATAGATGATTTATTTGATCAGCTGAAGGGAGCCACAGTGTTCTCCAAGATAGATCTGCGATCAGGTTACCATCAGCTCAGAGTGAAGGAGAGTGATGTGCCAAGGACTGCTTTCAGTACAAGATACGGCCACTACGAATTTGTAGTGATGCCTTTTGGAGTAACCAATGCTCCAGCAGTCTTCATGGAGCTGATGAACCACATCTTCAGGGAGTATCTCGATAAATTCGTCATTGTATTTATTGATGATATTCTCATATACTCACAGACTCCAGAGGACCATGCTACACACTTGAGGATAGTGCTGCAGATCCTTCAGCAGGAGAAGCTCTATGCAAAATTCTCAAAGTGTGAGTTTTGGCTAGATCAGGTGACCTTCCTAGGTCACATTGTATCCAAAGAAGGCATTCAAGTTGATCCAGCCAAGATAGAGGCGGTCAGCAACTGGTGTAGACCCAAGAATGCCAGTGAAATCAGAAGCTTCTTAGGCCTGGCAGGATATTACAGAAAATTTGTGGAGGACTTTTCCAGAATAGCCTCTCCACTCACAGCCTTGACCAGAAAGAACAAGAAATTTGAGTGGTCGGATAAATGCGAGCACAGTTTTCTAGAGCTGAAGAAGAGACTGACCAGTGCTCCCATCCTGACTGTTCCAGAGAGTGACAAGGCCTTTGACATCTACAGTGATGCATCCAAGATGGGCCTTGGAGCTGTCCTCATGCAAGATGGTAAAGTAATAGCATACGCCTCCAGACAGCTCAAGGACTATGAGAAGAATTACCCTACCCACGACCTTGAGCTAGCAGCTGTGGTTTTCGCACTGAAGCTCTGGAGACACTACCTGTATGGAGTGCAGTGCAGAATCTTCACAGACCATCAAAGTTTGAAGTACTTCTTCACTCAGAAGGACCTGAATATGAGGCAGCGCAGGTGGCTAGAGTTGGTTAAAGATTATGACTGTGAAATCCTCTACCACCCAGGTAAAGCTAATAAAGTGGCAGATGCACTGAGCAGAAAATCCTGTGCAGCACTGATGTCCCTATCATCACTGTCTCTACCACTTCAGAAAGAAATAAAGGATTTTGGAGTCGAGGTAATAATTGGGCAACTTTCTGCATTGACTCTAGAGTCAACCCTGCTTGTGGATATACAAAGAAAGCAAAGTCAAGACCCAGAAATCCAGAAGATCAAGCAGGGGATCCAAGAGGCAGAAAATTCAGAGTTTCGAGTATCAGATAGTGGCATCCTCTATCTTGGAGACCGCCTTTGCGTCCCCAATGATGAGGAACTAAGAAGAATATTTAGAAGAGGCCCACAGTACCCCATACTCTATGCATCCTGGTTCTACCAAGATGTATCAAGATTTAAAGAAAGGATTCTGGTGGTCTGGACTCAAGCGAGACGTGGCCAGATACATCAGTACCTGCTTGACCTGCCAGAGAGTCAAAGCAGAACACCAGAGACCAGGAGGAGTTCTGCAGCCTCTTCCCATTCCGGAGTGGAAGTGGGAAGAGATATCCATGGATTTTATCACAGGTCTCCCAAGGACCACCCATGGACACGATGCAATTTGGGTGATAGTGGACAGATTGACCAAGTTTGCCCACTTCCTAGCCATCAAGTTATCGCATTCGGTAGAGCAGTTAGCACAGCTGTACGTGAGAGAAGTAATCAGGCTTCACGGAGTTCCGAAGTCGATCGTTTCTGACAGAGATGGGCGGTTCACCTCCCATTTTTGGAGGTGTGTTCAGGATGCCCTAGGCACCAGACTTCAGTTCAGCACAGCTTTCCATCCCCAGACAGATGGACAAACAGAGAGAGTAAATCAGATTTTAGAAGACATGCTCAGGGCTTGTGCATTGGACTTTAAAGGTAGTTGGTGCAAATTTCTGTGCTTAGCTGAGTTTGCCTACAACAATAGCTATCAGGCCACCATCAGGATGGCACCTTATGAGGCATTATATGGCAGGAAATGTAGATCACCCATATGTTGGCAAGAAGCGGGTGAGAAGAAAGAGATGGAGTCAGGACTAGGCAGTCAGACTGAGCTTATAGATGAGACCACTCAGGCTATCCAGACGATCCGCCAGAGGATTGAGACTGCCCAGAGTCGATAGAAAAGTTATGCTGACACACGCCGTAGGCCACTTGAATTCCAAGTTGGAGATTCAGTATTTCTCAAGGTCGCTCCTATGAAGGGAGTGATGAGATTTGGCAAGAAGGGCAAGCTGAGTCCTCGCTACATAGGACCCTATAATATTATAAAGAGGGTTGGGAAGGTAGCCTATGAGCTGGACTTACCAGAGGATATGTCAGCTATCCACAGTACATTTCATGTCTCTATGCTAAAGAAGTGTATTCACGACCCTAGCCAAGTGATTCAGCCCCAGTCAGTACAGATCTAAGAGGATCTTAGCTATGAGAGCAGACCGACACAGATAGTGGACAAAGCAGTTAGAAGATTAAGAAACAAAGAAGTGCCCTTAGTGAAGGTCATCTGGCAGAATCAAAAGCATGAGGAAGCTACTTGGGAACGTGAAGACAGTATGAGAGAAAGATATCCAGAATTATTCTAAGTTCGAGGACGAACTTTTTATAAGGTATGGGGATTGTAACGCCCCAAAATTCCCATTTTTAGTTCTTAAAATCCTTAGAATTATTTAAAAATGGTTTAGAAATATTCTAGATATTTTTAGGAATTTTTAGAATATTTTTATGGAATTTTCCGAGTCCGTTTGGTATTTTAAAAAAGGAGAAAGGAAAAAAAAAAGGAAAAAAAAACCACTTAAGGGCAGCCGGTAGTTCGAACCCGCGACCACCCCGAAAACCAGAAACGAGCGCGACCAGCTGGGCTAGGGTATCAAGCAAAACAAGGGATGGAGAGAAGTATATTTAAGGGGTAGTTAGGTCGATCCGCCCATAGGTATAAATAGATTATTAAAGAGAGAAGTTTTATTTTCTCTCAAACCCTCTCCCTCTCCCAAGTTGCGCCGACCCCTCTCCCTCTCCTCTCTTGTGCGCACGCCACACCAAGCCCTAGAGGGCCAGCCAAAGCTCTCCTCCAAGAGATATTCCTATATTCGGGATCCCCGCGACGAGAGGAACGCGTAGGCGCGAAGAATTCTCCGAGATCTCAAGTTTCTCCCGAGCTCTAGACATCAATCTTGGTTGTAAGTCCAAGATATCAATGTAAGTACTGCTCACCTACAGTAAGAGGCGGTTTTTCCGCAAGAATTTCCCTTAAAAGTTTTTAAAAGAGATATTTACTTCTTGTTAAGATTTTTGCATGTGATCTTAGTCCATTATATGCTTATATATTTTATTGAGTGCCCTATATGAGGTTAGGGTCCAAGAAAAGCTATGAGAAAAGAGAAGAGAAGATAAAGATAAGAAAAGAAAAGGCCAAGGCCTTAAGAAATCCCCAAAAGTCAAGACTTATGGATTTTAGCACGCAAGGTGCTCGAGAAAATGCCAAGGCATTTACAGATAAGAAAGAAAAGAAAGAAAAGCTATTTTATTTTATAAGGCCAGTACCCGGCGTCCAAGGGCGTCGTTAAAGAAATCCTGGTGTCCAATTCCAAGGTCTTGGCCCTGGTAGACCAAGGTCTGCTCTATTAGGATTGGTGGCTCGCTACCCCAACCTTTTAGGGAACGCGCATATGAGATGGTACTTACGTCTTCAGTGGATCCAAGTGATTATTATTTTCAAGTATATGCTTTAGCAAACTTTTCTAAAGTTTAAGAAAGTTTTCAAAAGATAAAGAATAGCTAAAGTTTCAAGTTGAGCCAAGAAAAGTAAATTGAGATTTATTATTGCTTGAGTATGCATGTTTAGAGTTATACATGTTCTTAGTTTTCTTTAAAGCATATTAGTATCTCATATGATTTTCATATTGTTCTAGAAGCATGTTTGCATATTTCGAGATTTTGTGAGCTAGATAGTACTTACTAAGCTTTTTGCTTACTAGATGCATTTCCTCTTATTGCAGATAAAGGTAAAGGCAAGCAATTCTGAAGGAAGGCGACGAGGCGGTGCTGAGAAAAGTGTGTGTGGTGGCTGATTTTGGAGAGATCTTTGAGACGAGACAATTTAACTATTTAAACTACAATGTTATAGTTTATTCAGATTTCAAGTTCTTGTTTTATGGAGTTAGCGAACATATAAGTTTTTGGATAGTTTTACATACTCAATTTCTTAGAGTATAGATTCCATGTTATTTCTTTTAGCCTACATATTCTTATGATTGCATTGGATGAGTAGAAATGTGAGTAATTAGAGATATTGATACTTTGTTAGAGAAATAGATGCATGTGCCATGATAGTATCAATTTCTCCTTGAATCAAGTGTTACTTCTTAAATATGTTTAGAAAAGTTGCATTCACATTTCACAATGCTTTGGCAAGGTTATAGAACATGTATTTGGTGTTATGAATACATAGGAGTCAAGATTGGTACAAACTTTATTGTTAAAGTTCATATAACTTGAATAGTTTATTTTCTTCCGCAAAAATCCCTATTTCAAGTTTATGGATTCGTTTTGATTGGCTAAATTGATTTGAAAACTGGCATAGAGTATAGAAATGGTGTCATGGTACTATATGGCTCGAAAGTATAGGTTTGGTGGAGCTATGAAGCAAATGCCGAAACCTGAAATTCTGACTTCAGGCCTATCAGTCGACTGATGCAGTATCAGTCGACTGATACCCGAAGTGTGAGTTGGGTGAGGCAAGTTTCAAAAGCTTCAATAACTTTCATCTTAGGAGTTTTTGAGAAGGAGAGTGTGACATGGTATTATGCATGACTACTTAAGTTAGAATATCATTCTTAGATAGATTAAAAAGAAAAAAAAAGATTTCCGTATTTTTTCTTTAGTCGTGCATTAGAGTCGAGAAGTAGACAGAAGTAACGATCCGTCTAAGGCAGGAGAAGGCGGGTCGCTACAGCCCCCCCTCCGGCGGTTCCCCGATCAGACAGGAGGGAGCCCCTAGCCCCAACCCGGGGAAAGGAACTTCACCTTGGGAAGGACCAGTGGGCTGGCAGGCGCTGAATGGTGGACACAGTAGACACCGAGCAGCCAGAGCCATCACCAAGGTACTGTGGTTACCACGTTAACTCGATACATTCCACTGAAGAGTGTCAATCCTTGAAGAAGAAATTCGGTGAGGAGGCAGACACCAAACCTCGAAGAAAGTGGAATAAGTCAGGGTACCGCAGAAGGTCCCCAAGGCGATGTTTCTCTCCTCGGCGATAGCATGCCTGGGAAACCGAGGCCCGACCTCAGTCTCGATCACAATCGCGAGGTAGGAGTCAGGGGCCTGCACCCCGAAGATCTCTCTCCTTAGAAAGAGACACCCAGAAGGGCAAGGCCCCCATGCGTGGTCCGCCCTCGGGTCATGTGGGAGTCATCTCCGGAGGGCCTACTGGAGGGGACTCCAACCGGGACAGGAAGTCTTATACCCGGCGATTGGAAAACTACTCTATTGGGACGAGCCGGAGTTAGGAGCAGGGCCCTACAATCTCTTTTGGGCCATCCGACCTTAAAGAAGTAGAAGCTCCCCACGAAGACGCCATAGTGATCGTCGCCCGTATTGCTAATTATGAGGTCAAGCGCATCTTTGTGGACATAGGGAGTTCAGTGAACATCCTGTACAAGGCGGCTTGGGATTAGATGCAGATAGACAAGGAGGAACTGCTCCCAGTTTCGACTCCGCTATTTGGTTTCACAGGGAATCGAGTACAGCCGGTAATGCAAATCACCTTGTCACTCTCATTGTGCAGTGACAGGCTCGAAAGGACTTGGAGGACTCCTTTCTTGATCGTGGGTGCGCCCTCCTCCTACAATGCTATCCTAGGCTGCCCGGCGCTCAGCACTTTCCAGGCAGTGGTCTCTGTTTACCACCAGAAGATCAAGCTCCCGGTAGGCGACCGGGTGGTTAAAGTCCGAGGGGACCAGCTAGTGTCTCGGCAGTGCTACAGCGGAGAGGTCAGAACAGAGTCTCGGAAGAACCCGAGAGGCCTGGACGACTAGCTGTAGGAGAAAGGAAAAAACATGGGAGGTCCGGGCCCGGTAGCGGTTTCGGACCTTTCTGGTCTCGATAAGATTTGCGTTTTGTTTAGAGTGCTTGTCTGTGTATCTCTGTGCCCTCGCCGAAAAATCAAGTAATAAAGAGAGATGCTTTCCCCCAAAATAACAACACGCAACTGAGGACTTCAAAACCCTAATTCCTCGCGGTGCAGCCGAAGCCTGTGGTACTTAGGCTTGGTCTGGGACATACGCGCCCGACCAAGTATCCAAAACCCTAATGCCTCACGGTGCAGCCGATGCCCAGGGTACTTAGGCTTGGTCTGGGACATACGCGCCCGACCAAGTATCCAAAACTCTAATGCTTCGCGGTGCAGCCGATGCCCGGGGTACTTAGGATTGGTCTGAGACATACGCGCCCAGCCAAATATCCAAAAACCTAATGCCTCATGGTGTAGGCGATGCCCGGGGTACTTAGGCTTGGTCTGGGACATACGCGCCCGACCAAGTATCCAAAACCCTAATGCCTCATGGTGCATCCGATGCCCGAGGTACTTAGGCTTGGTCTGGGACATACGCGCTCGAGCAAGTATCCAAAACCCTAATGCATTGCGGTGCAGCCGATGCCCAGGGTACTTAGGATTGCTCTAGGACATACGCGCCTGACCAAGTATCCAAAACCCTAATGTCTCGTAGTACAGCCGATGCCCGGGGTACTTAGGCTTGGTCTGGGACATATGCGCCCAACCAAGTATCAAAAACCCTAATGCCTCGCGGTGCAGACGATGCCCGGGATACTTAGACTTGGTCTCGGACATACGCGCGCGACCAATTATCCAAAACCCTAATGTTTCGCGGTGCAGCTGATGCCCGGGGTACTTAGGCTTAGTCTGGGACATATGCGCAAGACCAAGTATCCAAAACCCTAATGTCTCGAGGTGCTGCTGATGCCCGGGGTACTTAGGCTTGGTCTGGGGCATACGCGCCCAGCCAAGTATCAAAAACCCTAATGCCTCACGGTGCAATCGATGCCCGGGGCACTTAGGCTTGGTCTGGGACATACGCGCCCGACCAAGTATCCATAACCCTAATGCATCGCAGTGCAGTCGATGCCCGGGGTATTTAGGCTTGGTCTGAGACATACACGCCAAACAAGTATCCAAAACCCTAATGCCTCGCGGTGCAGCCGATGCCCGGGATACTTAGGTTTGGTCTGGGACATACACGCCCGACCAAGTATCGAAAACCCTAATGCCTCGCGGTCCAGCTGATGCCCGGGGTACTTAGGTTTGGTCTGGGACATACGCGCCCGACCAAGTATCCAAAATTCTAATGCCTCGCGGTGCTGCCGATGCCCGGGGTAGTTAGGCTTGGTCTAGGACATACGCGCCCAGCCAAGTATCCAAACCCTAATGCCTCGCGGTGCAACCGATGCCCGGGGTACTTAGGCTTGATCTGGGTCATACGCGCCCAGCCAAGTATTCAAAACCCTAATGGCTCGTGGTGCAGCCGATGCCTGGGGTACTTAGGCTTGGTTTGGGACATACACGCCCGACCAAGTATCCAAAACTCTAATGCTTCGCGGTGCTGGCGATGCCCGGGGTACTTAGGCTTGGGCTGAGACAAACGCACCCAGCCAAGTATCCAAAACCCTAATGCCTTGTGGTGCAGGCGATGCCCAGGTTACTTTGCCTTGGTCTGGGTCATACATGCCCGACCAAGTATCCAAAACCCTAATGCCTCATGTTGCTGCCGATGCCCGAGGTACTTAGGCTTGGTCTGGGACATACGCGCCTGACCAAGTATCCAAAACCCTAATGCCTCACGGTGCAGCCGATACTCGAGGTACTTAGGCTTGGTCTGAAACATACGCGCCCGACCAAGTATCCAAAACCCTAATGCCTCGCAGTGCAGTCGATGCCCGAGGTACTTAGGCTTGGTCTGGGACCTACGCGCCCGACCAAGTATCCAAAACCATAATGTCTTGCGGTGCTGCTGATGCCCGATGTACTTAGGCTTGGTCTGGGACATTCGCGCCCGACCAAGTATCCAAAGCCCTAATGCCTCGCGGTGCAGTCGATGCCCTAGGTACTTAGGTTTGGTCTAGGACATACGCGCCCGACCAAGTAACCAAAACCCTAATACCTCGCGGTGCAGCTGTTGCCCGGGGTACTTAGGCTTAGTCTAGGACATACGCACCTGACCAAGTTGTCACAACCCTAATACCTCGTGGTGCAGCCGATTCCCGGGGTACTTAGGCTTGGTCCGGGTTGCTCCAAACTCCCCACCAAGGATGCAAACTGGGGTGCCCCCATAATATCCCGAGCGCCCGGGACAGGTGGACTCTACGGGAGCAATGGTAAAGTAACATGCATGACCAGGGGAACATAAGCAAAACTCTCCAAAGAATAATCCGGACATACACATACACAGGGTAACAAAAATATCGTTTTACTTATATGGAAAGTACAGGGAGAACAACATCTCAAAGAATTATTAAGATATAATTGGATGAGAAAAAGCACTCTTCTACTTAGGTCTTTCTCCTCTACAGCTCCATTCCTGTAGGGTTGCTAGGCTCGGAAACACCTTCTGAGAAGGCAAGGCATGGAAACCCGTTGACAGGGTTTTGAATCTTTTCCACCTTCCGGGTACTCCATTCGAGTAGTCAGCAACGGATGAGGACGCCTGAAGTAACACATGGGTAGCTTGATCCCATCCGAGGACCCCCTCCTCGTAAAGATGTGGCCGAGTACAACATTCAAAAGGCAGAAAAATGAGGAGGGGAAATAGCAACTGCAATTTCTCTCCGGAGCGTGCAAATACCCAGAGAAGAATTGCCTTAACAGAGGAGGGGGAACAACAACCATAATTTCTCAATGAAAAGAAGAAAGAGAAAAGCCAGCGGTTGTAGCCCCTCCCCTCTTGGTGATGATGGATACCAAAAACACCTTCCTCTACACGAAACTCGGGGAAAGCAAGAATTCGGAAGAAGATGGCTCATGGGGCACACCGCCACGGGCCAACTAGGGTTTGGTGATTAGCAGGATGAGTCATCTCCTCCATGACCCCTGGCGGACCACATAAGGCCTTTTCTGAACTCCTCAAACAACCCGGGAGTCCCATGATAAATACTATTTTATTGATTATTTGAGCTGCTAAAATCCATGTTTGACCTATGTTTTTATTGCCAAAATTGTGAAATTGCCCTAGGTTTTAGAACTTACCTTTATTTTAGACTTAATTGCAAATTTGCATTAAATTGGATTAATTGGCCACTAAATTTTGGATCTATTTTTGTAGGCACCAAAGGTTCAAGGACTTAGGGCATATTGGGTCAAACTTGAGTCGGAAGTGACCCGGATCAGATTATCAAGCCTACGATTAATCCGGGCCGTCCGATTCAACAGCGGCTAGATCTGAGCCATCCGGGATGATCTGAAGCAATCCGAGCTAGGGCTAGGGTTGATCAAGCACCCTAATCAAGATCTGAAGGTTTCATCACAATTAGAGCTCAATCAACCGTTGGATCAAGTTTGGAGGGCTCTAAATCATCCATTCACAGATAAAGTTGATCTGGACCATCCGTTGCACATCTGGAGGATCCGAGCTACCACGAGGTAGATCCTGACCCCAGATCATCATCATAAAAGTTTGGCTCAAATCAGAGCAAGATCAGCCGTTGGATTTCCCAAATTAATCTGAACCGTCCAATGCTAAGTATTTAATCAGATTTTGCCCGCAGCCAAGCCTCGTCGCGTCTTCGCCGCAAAGCTCGAGTTCTTCGTTTCTTCTCGTTTTCTTCAGCAAATTCTTCATCTGAAGGCATGACCACCTCAATTCGAGCTTATTCTTGAGTGACAGCAAGGATTTGGATTGGGGGATTAGCTTAATTTCGATTTTAGCTGTAATTTCAGTTTCGCACAGCAATTCTGTTCTGAAATTTCTGGGTTAGCAACTTAGTTTCGATTTTGAATTGTCTTGCTGTAATTGAACCTCAGTTCTTCTAGTTAAGTAGTTTATGAACTTGTTTAGTGGATAATTGCTTTTAATTTCAATTTCCTTCTCGTTTTTAGCTTGCGTATCAAGTTCCTATTTTCTGCAACTGCGTATCAGCAGTTTCTGAATTTTCAGATCAGTTAAGTAGATTTGAGATGTGTTTCTGCTGAATTTGATTTAATTCTTCAGTCTAATTAGTTAAGGTACTTGTTAGTGAGTAGTTACACTTCATTTCAGTTTGTTTCAAGCTTACTTTCTGCAATTCGAATCCTTGGTTGCGTGCCAAGATTTTTGTTGCGTGCCAAGCTAGGTTCCTGCATATTAGTAGTTTTAATTTCTTTTCACTAGTTTAGTCAAGTAATTGTTAGTTTAACTTCCTTGTTTCTAGATTAGATACTTGTATTCAAGTTATGTTAGATAGTTCAGTCCTTAATCTATCGTGAAAACAGGAAAATCTGTAGCTAAACCTTAATTTCTGCATCTGAATTTTCAGCTTTTCGGTTTTTGAATTTGATCCTTTCAAGCTCTGATTTCAGTTTCAATTCATTTCCTTAGTATTGCTTAGTTCTTCCTCATAGCCTAGTTTCCCAAATCGAACCAATCAGCTTGACATTTTGAGTTAAAGCTTACTCATTTCTTAACTTGGAGAGAGTTTTTGGCACAAGGAATTTCTCCTTGCGTGCCAACTGATTTGCATGTTTTTGCACTCTGAATTCACCTTGGTTTTGTGGCATATGTGGGTGTTCGAAATCAATAAGTTTACATTCACTCATTTCTAAATTTCGTCACCAAGTGGTGGTCTTCCAAGAGCACTTTAGATAGTTGAGACCCATTGCTTGGTTGAGTTCTACATGTTGCATGCTAATAATTGTGTTAAGTTTGATTAATTCCGAAAACTTCATCATTGCCTTTACTTCATTGCTTAGCATTTTGTCTTGTGTTAAAATCAGAACACAGTTCCCATAAAAATTTGTAAGTGATTTGATTTGGTTTTCCATTGGTGGAGCTTTTAAGTGCCAATTTTCTTGTTTAGTTTACTAAATCACGGATTCTATTTTTCATTTGCAACTTCATTTTCAATTACAAACCAAAATCCATTTACTTGTTTGAAACCCAAACACGACACATAACTACAAGTTTGAATCAAGCACGACAACTAGCCCCGAGAAAAATACGACCTGTGGCCCCTATATTACATTTTCATACTTTTGATTGTAAAAAGGGTTTTCAGTTATTCATTCACATTTAAATTTGAGACCCACATTCGTGACACATAGTTTGGGTTCGTCAAATTTTTGGCGCCGTTGCCGGGGATCTGTTAGTTGACTTGTTTGATTTCTGCTTGTGCATTTATTTCATATCATTCTTGACTTACTTTTGTGCTTATTGCCATATCTTTTGATTTGATTTTATTTGTTTTATCTTTTTATCCACTTTTACTGCGATTTGTTTGATTTTATGACCAGGTCTTTAGGTGCTGAATTAGAAGATTTCGATCCTGAGATTGAGAGGACTTTCAGAGTCAGGAGGAGCCAGGTCATTCATTCTGGGACTACAGATATCCCTCCTATTCAGATTATCAGCACTCACTCAGGCATTGATATGGCAGACCACCAGAGAACCATGAAGGAGCTTGCAGCACCTGACGCTGCATTTCAGTACTCCAGCATAGCTTATCCAGAGCTGGGGGAAAGTTTTGAATTAAGATCGGGACTTATCAATTTGTTGCCAAAGTTTCAGGGTTTATCTGGGGAGGATCCAAACAGACACTTGCACGAATTCCATGTGGTGTGCTCTACTATGAAGCCTCAGGGCATTTCTGAAGAAGACATCAAGCTGAGAGCTTTCCCCTTCACATTGACAGGAGCAGCCAAAGACTGGTTCTATTATCTGCCTACAGGACATGTGTCTAGTTGGATCGCCATGAAGAAGGCATTTCTGGAGAAGTATTTCCCAGCTTCCCGCACAGCTATAATCAGAAAAAGTATCTGTGGGATTCAGCAAGTGGTGGGCGAAACACTATATGATTACTGGGAAAGATTTAACAAGTTGTGTTCAAGTTGCCCCTAGCATCAAATCAGTGAGCAATTATTGATTCAATATTTTTATGAGGGACTGCTGCAGATGGATAGAGTCCTGATAGATGCTGCAGCTGGAGGGGCCCTAGTGAACAAGTCACCAATGCAAGCTAGGGAGTTAATTTCTAATATGGCTGAGAATTCCCAACAATTTGGAGGCAGAGCCTTGACCACCAGAGGAGTGGGTGAAATTCAGGGAGTTCCTACTGATCAGAAGGAGGTTAAGAATGCATTGATGGAGCTCACCTCAGCTTTTAAGCAAATGGAATTAAAAATGGACAGACTTAGTTCTACTCCTTCAGTACCTCCACCTTCTAGTCAAGTGATAAGTGTGTGTGGCATTTGCTCTAGTCTAGAGCACACTTCAGACTCATGCCCCACCCTCCAACAGGACGAGACAGTAGCGACCTTAGTGAGAGGACAATTCCAAGCAAGAAACAATCCATATTCCTCTACTTATAACCCCGGTTGGAGGAATCATCCTAACTTGAGGTATGGGAATGCTTTCTGCCAACAAGAGCCTCAAAATCAGTCTTCACAGCAGCCTCAATCGATCTTCCAGCAGCCTCAACAACCTCAAAACAATCAGCCAACTTTTCAACAATCAAATCAAAATTTTCAGCCTCCGTTTCAACCTAATTCTCAACATTTTCAGCAACAATTCCAAGCATTTGAACCTCAATTCCAGCAACCTTATCAAGGGCAGCAAGGATGTCAATCATTCCCAGCTTTTCCTGCTCAAAACCAACACAATTTCCAGCCCACACAGCCCACATATCAGAATTTTCAGCCCTACAACCAAGGGTTTCAAGGTCAAAATTTTCAGCCCTCGCACCCTAATTTTCCTGCTCAAAATCAGAACTTTCAAGGCTACATGACACAGAAAAATTTCCCATCATCTCAGCAAGCTAATCAGCCATTTAATCAGCCCAATCAGTCCTCTTATCAGCCCCAAAATCCATGTTTTCAAGGATCACAGCAAGCTCAAAATTTTCAGCCTACTTCATCCTTTCAAAATCAGTCAAGGAGCTATGCTAATCAAGGAGGATATGGGGGATCAAATGGAGGAAATGATCAGCAACAACAGATGATGGAGATGCAACAAATGTTCCAACAACAACAACAACATATTCACAACCTTGAGAGGCAATTGGGTCAATTGGCTAGTGGGATCAATCAGAATCAAGCTCAAGGATCCTGTCAACTACCTTCCCAAACTATTCCTAATCCTAAAGGAAACGTGAGTGCTATTTATTTGAGGAGTGGGAAGGTTACAACATCTCCCAAGAGTCCAAGAGCAGAATTTTCAGGAAACCGGGCAGCAACTTCAATTCTAGCCCAATACAACACTGAAATGAGTTCAAATTCAGCTGATTCCACCCCTAGGCCGTTCCCAACTCCTTCCTCAGGCGACCCTCCAAATTTGGTGGCAAACAGAGAAGAAATCAGTGCCGAGACACAAGGGACAACAGCCACTACGCAAAGGGCAGCAGGGCAGAATTCAGCATCTTTACCTCCGGCCAAAATCGATGATTTTAAGGTTCCTTTGCCTTTTCCACAAGGGAGAACTCCAACCAAAAGACATGTGTAGGAGGAGAAAGCAAAAGAGTATAATGAGTTGGTGAAACTTTTTAGTAAAGTTGAAATTAATGTACCCTTGCTGACGATGATTAAACAGGTTCCTAAGTACGCAAAATTTTTGAAAGATCTTTGTATTCATAAGAAGAAGCTTAAGGAAAATGAGTTAGTTAGCATGGGGAAGAATGTTTCATCACTTATCCATACCATCCCTCAGAAATGTGAAGACCCTGGCATGTTCACTGTATCTTGTGAGATAGGAAGCACCACGCTACATGATGCTATGCTTGATTTAGGAACTTCTATTAATGTCATGCCCAGGACAGTCTTCCAGATGCTTGGCATTGGTCCTCTACAGCCCACGGGAGTTGTGATTCAGCTTGCAGACAGAAGCCAGACCCGCCCAGCAGGGGTTATTGAAGATGTATTGGTTAAAGTGAAAGAGCTGATTTTCCCTGCGGACTTCTACATTCTAGACATGGAGGGAGAGTATCTTGCACGTAGATCTCCACTGATCCTTGGGAGGCCTTTTCTGAAGACTGCCAAAACAAAGATTGATGTTTATGCTGGTACACTCTCGATGGAGGTAGGAGACACAATAGTCCAGTTTAGCCTTTTCGATGCTATGAAGCATCCGAGGGAGGATCACTCCATCAGGAGCGTGGATATTCTTGATGAGCTGGAGCAGACAGAGTTAGAGGCTGAGGGATTTTTACCCGATTTTTCTGGAGGAGCTATGTATTCAGAGGAGGCTGAGAGGTTATTTACTGCTGAGACTGAGGATTTTTCAGAAGATATTTCAGATATACTTCCAGCAGGAGAGGCTTTTCTAGGTGTAGGGGATTGCACAGAGCCCCAGGGACCACCACCATTTCCGCAAAGTGTAGGGGATTGCACAAAGCCCCAAGGATCACTTATTCCAGTTGAGTGCTTACTAGAACTTGAACCTGATATGGACCCTATACTTGACCAGGAGGGAGCTATGGACACATCTATCATTGTGGAACCTCCAGGTATTTTTCAACGCGATCAGGTAAGTATTTCTTTTATTTTGGAAACATCGAGAGAAATACCAAAAGTTGATTTTATAGGCTGCGATACATATCTTGATTTGTCATGTGTGGGAAATAATTGGGAAAATTTCATTGGAGCGTCCAAAATAGATTTCATTGATTATGATAAGTGTCTTGATGCATCTTGGGTAGATATTCATGGTAAAAAATTCTTTGAGATGCCTAAATTTGATTTTATTGGATGTGATGTATTTGTGGATAAATTTATGCAAAGACTGATATTATTTTCTTTCCTTGTACCCTGCACGCTTGAGAGGGGTATTACATTGTTTTACAGGGTCCAGAAGACTGCTGGAGTGGGAGCTTCATTTGAACAGACTGAAACCTCCTGAAATGTGTCCCAAAAAGAATAAAGAGGGAGTAGATTTTACTTTAATTCAAAACACTCTACCTCTTACATGGGTCTTGTATTTAAATAATCTTCGTCCACCTGAACAGGTTGCAGTTAAGTCCAAGTGTGGGGGAGCGATGCACAGTGAAGTTGAACAAAGGGAACAAGCTCTTTCGCACGCCCAGACTCCTCCACTACCACGATGGAGGCTTTTTCTTGACAGACTCCGACCGTCAGAAATAAAAGGGAGTTTGATTTTTGTTGCCTTTTCCTTTATTGCATGTTTTCACTCTTAAAATGAGTTCTTGTTAATAAATGAGTAGAGTAACATGATATGAATAAAATCATTGTAAATACCATGTCTTGTGTTTTACTTGCATGATAGAAATAAAGTATCCCTCTAGGTTATCTATTGTCATTTAGAGTCTTTTGAAAATAAATTAAATTTGGTTGTCAAAACTTAGGATTTGAGCTATGGATGAAATCTTGGATGCTTGAGTACGAT
>JAGFNQ010005156.1:0-52681 GCA_024364735.1 Boesenbergia rotunda | reverse complement strand
GCTTTTCTAGGTGTAGGGGATTGCACAGAGCCCCAGGGACCACCACCATTCCGCAAAGTGTAGGGGATTGCACAAAGCCCAAGGATCACTTATTCCAGTTGAGTGCTTACTAGAACTTGAACCTGATATGGACCCTATACTTGACCAGGAGGGAGCTATGGACACATCTATCATTGTGGAACCTCCAGGTATTTTTCAGCGCGATCAGGTAAGTATTTCTTTTATTTTGGAAATATCGAGAGAAATACCAAAAGTTGATTTTATAGGCTGCGATACATATCTTGATTTGTCATGTGTGGGAAATAATTGGGAAAATTTCATTGAAGCGTCCAAAATAGATTTCATTGATTATGATAAGTGTCTGAATGCATCTTGGGTAGATATTCATGGTAAAAAATTCTTTGAGATGCCTAAATTTGATTTTATTGGATGTGATGTATTTGTGGATAAATTTTATGCAAAGACTGATATTATTTTCTTTCCTTCGTACCCTGCACGCTTGAGAGGAGTATTACATTGTTTTACAGGGTCCAGAAGACTGCTGGAGTGGGAGCTTCATTTGAACAGACTGAAACCTCCTGAAATGTGTCCCAAAAAGAATAAAGAGGGAGTAGATTTTACTTTAATTCAAAACACTCTACCTCTTACATGGGTCTTGTATTTAAATAATCTTCGTCCACCTGAACAGGTTGCAGTTAAGTCCAAGTGTGGGGGAGTGATGCACAGTGAAGTTGAACAAAGGGAACAAGCTCTTTCGCACGCTCAGACTCCTCCACTACCACGATGGAGGCTTTTTCTTGACAGACTCTGACCGCCAGAAATAAAAGGGAGTTTAATTTTTGTTGCCTTTTCCTTTATTGCATGTTTTCACTCTTAAAATGAGTTCTTGTTAATAAATGAGTAGAGTAACATGATATGAATAAAGTCATTGTAAATACCATGTCTTGTGTTTTAGCATGAGTAGAAATAACAGTATCCCCCTAGGTTAACATATTGTCATGTTACAGTCTTTTGAAAATAAATTAAATTTGGTTGTCAAAACTTAGGATTTGAGCTAATGGATGAAATCTTGGATGCTTGAGTACGATTTTGCTTTAGATTCTTGATTGATGACTTGAGATGAATTATGTTTACCTAGTGAGAATTAGCCTTATATTTGTGTCACACATGTTATTGTACTCTAGAACTTGCTTAGGTTCTTTCAAAACCATATTTCGTTGAGTGGATCACATTTATAAAGACTAATCATATTGTTTCCCTTTTTCCATGATCATACTTGATACAGACTCTTCTTGAATTGTCTTTCCTTATTCCTAATTCTAACCAAAATTTTTCTATGGATTTGTTTGCTTGGGATATTTTCTTGATGCTATTTTGCCCGAGACGGACAAAGATTTAAGTGTGGGGGAGTGATTAGTGATTTGGAAGCAATTTGTATCAAGGATGCAATTAATGTCGAAAAAAAAAATTTTGGGCCAAGTGAGTTTGGTGCCAAGAATGATGAAGATTCTTGATCATCATTTGAAGATCCAAGGGAGTTGAACCTCAAGTTGAATTCGGCACTCAAAGTTGAAATGAAAACAAATGTCAAAAACAGAAAAAAAAAAGAGAAGAGAAAAGCAGTTTGTGCCAAAGAAAAAAAAATCTGCTAGTTGGATAGAAAATGGCTTGGCTCAAAAGTTTGGGAGGTCAAGATCTGTATCTGAAGTTGGAGGTGCACATCCAATTTCAGACCTAAGAAAAACAAATGGGCTAGAAGTTTCGAAGCAGAACAGAGAACAGAAGAAAAAAATCAGATGGAATGGTAAGGATTAAGGCAGTCTTGTGCCAACTTGAAACTGAAATGAGTGGGCTGCAACTTATGGAAACTGATGGAATCATTGAAGGACTGCTCTTGAGGCGATTGGATTCAATCAGGTAGGAAAAAGAAAGAATAAAATCAGCAGTACAGCACTGCAATATTGGATCAAGTTGAATTCGGTTTAATGTAGGAAGAAAACTTGTGCCAAAGCTGTTTTGGTCAAGTTGTTTTGAACTGCAGCTGAGTAGATTCGAAATTTAAGCAGAGTGTTGTGCCAAGTTGGAAAGGAAATGGTCAAGCAACAGGTTTCAGATTGGTGCGCAACTGAACCAAAGAAAAAAAAAGCAGAAATTGATGTAATGCAAAAATTCGGAACTTGAATTCTGATTAAAGCACAGCTTGTGCAGATCAGAATTGGGACTGATTTGAAGCCAAAAATGAATTAAGATTGCAAGGGCTGCTTACAAGAATTGAGAACAAAATCAGAATGGAACAGAAGCATTGCATGAAGAAAAAGAAATTCTGAAATCTTTGTGCCAAAGAGGGTAGCTATTCATTTAAAGCTCACGGCACTAGAAGGATGGGAGCTAATTCAGATAGGGAACTGAGCACATCATGACTGAATAAAGAAGAAGGTAGCATCTGAGACCAAATGCAGAAAAAAAAGAACACAGTTTGAAGAGAAATCAGAAAAAAAAAAAAAAAAAGAGAAAAAAAAATAAGTTGGCACATCATTAGAGTTTCGACACCATAAATCATTGAATGTTCTCTCATCTGATGTAAGCCTTGCTCCATTACATTCTGAATTCACTAGAGAGAAAGAAAAGAGAAAACAAATTTAGAAAAGAAAAAAAAAGAAGAAGCAAAGTTGGCACACAAAAGGCAATTTGGCACATTGAAACCAAGGAAGGGATTTTCATCCAAATCAAAGGAATTATTCGAATTTGACTTCACCACACTTTTGATATCATTAGAGGACTGCCAAGATGGGGCAAAGCACATTGGAAACATTTTTAAGCAACCAAGTCTCCCACTCCATCAATTTTTCCATTTCCTTAATTTTTACTCCATTTCTCACCATTTTTCATGTTTTCATTCGTTTTTATAGATGTTGATCCTATTCATGATTAATGGTAGAGATTAGATAATAAGCAAGCCTATGGTAGTGCAAGAAGCATGTGTGTAAGAGTGATGCTCCACTTCCATCATCAACTTAGAACTTAAGGAGAGAGCCACCAAAACTTCCCATGAAAGGCTAGTGATTTAAATTCATCTCAATGACTCATGATAGATGAAAAGACTAAGTTGTTGATTTAAGGACAAGATACTACTCCATAGAGCTTAGATTTATGAGAATTGACAACCTTAGGTAATTTCTTTTCATTTGCTTCTAATTATGCTTAAGAAAATCTAGGGGATACATATTTAGTAGTTTCGCGAGACGCTCAAGGTTAAGTGTGGGGGAGTTGATAAATACCATTTTGTTGATTATTTTAATTTCTAAAATCCATGTTTGACATATGTTTTTATTGCTTAATTGTGAAATTACCCTAGGTTTTGGAACTTTACCATATTTTGGACTTAATTGCAAAATTATATATTTTTTGGATTATTTGGCCACTAATTTTCTGATATATTTTTTGTAGGCATGAAAGGATCCTGGACCTAGGGCATACTGGGTCAAACTTGAGTCGGATGTGAGCCGGATCGAATTATCAAGCTTACAATTAATCCGGGCCGTCCGATTCAAGAGCGGCTAGATCTGAGCCATCCGGGACGATCTGAAGCAATCCGAGCTAGGGTTAGGGTTGATCAAGCTCTATGATCAAGATCTGAAGGTTTCATTCCAATCAGAGCTCAATCAACCGTTGGATCAAGCAAGGAGGGCTCTAGAGCGTCCATTCACAGATAGAGTTGATCTGGACCATCCGTTGCACATCTGGAGGATCCGAGCTACCACGAGGCGGATCCTGACCCCAGATCATCATCATAAAAGTTTGGCTCCAATCAGAGCAAGATCAGCCGTTGGATCTCCTCCGATCAATCTGGGTCGTCCGTTGATAACTATTTAATCAAATATTTCACTGTTCTTCCCTTGGTCGCGTCTTCGCCGCAAATCTCGAGTTCTTCGTTTCTTCTCGTTTTCTTCAGCAAATTCTTCATCTGAAGGCGTGACCACCTCAATTCGAGCTTATTCTTGAGTGACAGCAAGGATTTGGATTGGGGATTAGCTTAATTTCGGTTTTAGTTGTAATTTCAGTTTCGCACAGCAATTCTGTTCTGAAATTTCTGGGTTAGCAACTTAGTTTCGATTTTGAATTGTCTTGCTGTAATTGAACCTCAGTTCTTCTAGTTAAGTAGTTTATGAACTTGTTTAGTGGATAATTGCTTTTAATTTCAATTTCCTTCTCGTTTTTAGCTTGCGTATCAAGTTCCTGTTTCTGCACTTTCGTATCAGCTGCTTAGATTTAGTTTTCTGAATAGTTGAGCTTAATTAGGTTGTCAAACTTTAAGTTAGTTAGTTTACAAGTTTGTTTATTTGACAATCAGATCTAAATTCAAGTAGTTTGCAATTTATTTCTTGCGTGCCAAGTTTCAGCTAGCGTGCCAAGTAATTACTGAAATTTTCAATTTGTTCTTGCTTTCTGACTTTGTGTTTCTGCATTGTAGACTTCATCACTTCGAAAATACTTTGGTTGGTGACTCAGTGTTCCAGATCTCCTACTTATTGCATCTATTTCGCATTTGTGTTGTGGAGGAATTTCTGCATGTGCTTATTTTGCAATTTCAGCTTCGAGTCTGAATTTTCTGTCTTTGCTGCAGTTTTGCATTTGAGTTGTTAGCCAATTTCAGAAATCACTAGGTTCATTAATCATTAAGCTAGTGTCGAGCAGTGTACTTAGTTGCTAGATTTGTTTTGCATTACCACTAGATAATCTATTTCGAATTCTGATCAGGAATTCTGAAATCCTGCACTTGCAAATTCTGCTTCAGCCATTTCTTAGTTGTTTTTCCAATTGCTTCTGAATTTCCTTCCTCCATCTTTGCGTATCAGTTACCTCTAGTTCAACTTTCAAAGCTGATCTTGATTAGTCTCATTCCAGAATTGGGTAGTCCTTGTTTTGGCAGGTTTCGAACACAAGTTGGCACAAAATTTCAGCTTTCGACACAAGGGTTTCATTCTTGCGTGCCAAACTGTTTAGGAATTGAGTTGTGTTGAGCTTGATTGTTCCGAAACCTGCCATCATTGAACTCATTCAATTGCTCAGAAATTAAATTGCATTTAATATCCATTGTGTTCCCTTTAGTTTCAATTTAGCTCCTTAGATTGGTTCGACTTCCCTTTGATTGAGCTATTACTTGCCATCTACCCCTTAATTCATTTGTGTAGTTTTCTTTCTTTCTTTTTCTTCTTGCACTTCCCTTTCTGAGTTACGAACAACCCCAAAACCCAAATTATTCACTTGAACCCAAAAACACATAAACGACACAAATACAAGTTGGAATCAAGCACGACAACTAGTCCCTGAGAAAAATACGACCTGTGGCCCCTATATTACATTTTCATACTTTTGATTGTAAAAGGGTTTCAGTTTTCATTTATAAATTCTAAATTTGATGAGGCCCACATTCGTGACACATAGTTTGGAGCCGTCATCAGTCTTTCAGATGCTTGGAATAGGCCCTTTACAGTCCACTGGCGTGGTGATACAGCTAGCCGACAGGAGCCAGACCCGCCCAGCAGGTATGATTGAGGATGTTTTGGTGAAGGTAAAGGAGCTTATATTTCCTGCTGATTTCTATATTTTGGATATGGAGGGAGATTACTTGGCACACCGTTCTCCATTGATTTTAGGCAGACCGTTTCTGAAGACGGCCAGAACAAAGATTGATGTATATGCCGGTACACTTTCCATGGAGATTGGAGATACGGTCATTCAGTTTAGCCTTTTCGATGCTATGAAGCATCCGAGAGAGGATCACTCCATCAGGAGCATGGATATTATTGAGAAGCTGGAGCAGACAGAGTTAGAGGCTGAGGAATTTCTAGAGGATTTTTCTGGAGGAGCTATTCATTCAGAGGAGGCTGAGAGAGTATTTACTGCAGAGACTGAGGAATTTTCAGAAAACATTTCAGATACTTTTCCAGCTGAAGAGATTATTCTAGGTGTAGGGGATTGCACAGAGCCCCAAGGATCACCTATTTCTGTTGGGATTCAAAGTGTAGGGGATTGCACAGAGCCCCAAGGATCACTTATACCAGTTGAGCGCCTACTAGAACTTGAACCTGATACGGACTCTATACTTGACCAGGAGGGAGCTATGGACACATCTATCATTGTGGAACCTCCAGGTATTTTTCAGCGCGATCAGGTCAGTATCTCTTTTATTTTTTGGGAAACATCAGGAGAGGTACCAAAAGTTGATTTTATAGGTTGCGATACATATCTTGATTTGTCATGTGTTGGAAATAATTGTGAAAATTTCATTGAAGCATCCAAAATTGATTTCATTGATTATGATAAGTTTCTTGATGCATCTTGGATAGGTATTCATTGTGAAAAAATTTTTGAGTTGCCTAAAATTGATTTTATTGGATGTGATGCACTTTTGGATATATTTTATGCAAAGACTGATATTATTTCATTTCTTTCTTACCCTGCACGCTTGAGAGGGGTATTATAGGATTTTGCAGGGCCCAGAAGACTTCTGGAGTGGGAGCTTCATCTGAACAGGCTAAAACCCCCTGGAGGGTGTTTCAAAAAGAATAAAGAGGGAGGAGATGATTTTACTTTAATTCAAAACACTCTACCTCTTACATGGGTCTTGTATTTAAATAATCTTCGTCCACCTGAACAGGTTGCAGTTAAGTCCAAGTGTGGGGGAGCGATGCACAGTGAAGTTGAACAAAGGGAACAAGCTCTTTCGCACACCCAGACTCCTCCACTACCACGGTGGAGGCTTTTTCTTGACAGACTCCGACCGCCAGAAATAAAAGGGAGTTTGATTTTTGTTGCCTTTTCCTTTATTGCATGTTTTCACTCTTAAAATGAGTTCTTGTTAATAAATAAGTGAGTAGAGTAACATGATATGAATAAAATCATTGTAAATACCATGTCTTATGTTTTAGCATGAGTAGAAATAACAGTATCCCTCTAGGTTAACTTATTGTCATGTTAGAGTCTTTTGAAAATAAATTAAATTTGGTTGTCAAAACTTAGGGTTTGAGTTCATGGACGAAATCTTGGATGCTTGAGTACGATTTTGCTTTAGATTCTTAATTGAGGATTTGAGATGGATTATTTTTACCTAGTGAGATTAGCCTTATTTTGTGATACACATATGTTATTGTGCTCTAGAACTTGCTTATATTCTTTCAAAATCATATTTCAATGGATGGATCACATCTATAGGGACTAATCATGTTATTCACCTCTCCACATCAATTTGCCTATTCTATTCTATTTGTCTTCCTTATTCCTAATTCTAACCCCAATTTTTCTATGGATTTGTTTGCTTGGGATATTTTCTTTGATGCTATTTTGCCCGAGACGACCAACAATTTAAGTGTGGGGGAGTGACTAAAGTTTTGGATGTATATTACATGTCAAAAAGAAAATATTACATGTCAAAAAGAAAATTTTTGCCAAGTTGAAACCAAAAGGTGCCAAGTGAGTTGAATTCGAATTTCAAGAAATTCTTGAAGATGGAGCCAATGGAGGCATCTAGATTCTTGATTATAATTTGGAGATCCAAGCCATGTTTGTGCCAAGGATTCGGCTGAAGCAAGCAAAGAAAAAAAAATTTCTGTACCAAACACTCTATTGGCACGCAAGGAAAGAAAGAAAAACTTTAAGCCATCTTGGATTGGGAATTTAGTTGGCAAGCTGATCAAAGCTGCACAAAGCTGGAAAGAAGCTGAAACTTATCTAAAAAAAATCTGAATTGAGCTGGAATCTGAGAGCAGAAAAGGAAAACAAGCTGAGGAGAAACCTGAAGATAAACAAAAATCTGTGCCAAGCAACTTTTGTACCAACTTGAAATGGATTCGGATTTTTCAAGGCTGCAAAAATTCTATTGCAGAGCATCTCCACTGCTAGGAATTTTCAGATCAGAATGGGCAAGAGTTAAAAGCAAAACCAATTGGAAATTATCAGGAATTGATGGCTGAAAGATAAAGAATGAGAACTGAAAACAAGCTGAAGACAGTTTGAATGGAATGATAAACTAAATTCTGGATTGGAGCAGGGAAATCTGAAGCACGCAAAGAAATTCGGTGAAAAGAATAGAAAAGTGATGAGGCAGAGCCGAAATCAAATGGAGCACTTATGAAGAAAATTCTGAAATGAAGCAAAATTGGAAAGGATGAGCTGAGAATGCAAAGCTGAAGTGAAGCTGAGAAAAAGTTGAATGGAAGCAAGGGAGAATTGTAATCTGCCGAGTGCTCCACCTGGGAGCTACTGAGTGAAAGCTGATACAAGCTGGATTGAGTCATGGAAAGGGATGAGTTGAAGCTGATATTTGATCAGAATTCAAGCATAAAGAGAGTTGCAAGCAACATGACCACAACATATCTGAATTCTGAAGTTTCTGCACAAATTTGTACCAACTTGGGACCAAAATTGGTTTGACTCAAAAGTAGGGAAGTCAAGAGCAGCCATCTGTGGTTATAAACTCTGAATTGAAGTGAATTGGAGGCTGATGAAACTCTGAATTAAAGCTGAGTGGAAGTTCTGAGCTGAGTGGTAAAGCTAGCTGCTGAAATAATTGAGGCTGATTTCCAATCCGGATGGAATCAGCTTATAAGTAAATCTGAAGGCTGCAGTAAACCCGATTTCAATCACCTAAACTAACTTGGATGGTAGGGAAGCCACTCGATAGTTATTAGAGTTTAGGGATGATCAGACATGTTGAAAAGATAAGCTGAGATAAGCTGAAAAAGCAAGAGAAATTAAATTGGAAAAGCTAGGACTGTGGCTGAGTTTAATGCTGAATCTGAGTTTTCTGAGTGCTGGAATCTGAAGACCATCTGAAAACAAGCTGAATTGAAGCCGAACCAAGATGGAAAAATCTGAAACAAAGTGCAGTGAAGGCATTTCCGAAATCAATGAAGGCAAGGGGCTGAAATTCCATGAGCAGAAATTAATTTCGAGTGGAACACTTGAAGTTTCCACTAACATTTGAAGCAAGTACTACTTGATGTTAAGTGCTTGAAGTAATCAGAGAATGGAAATGGATGCCATGGGGCTGAAACTCGAAATACACAGTGAGAGACTGATTTAAATTCAGAAATGTTAAAAGCAAGCTCACAAGTTTCAGCTATCAAGGCAAATTTGTACCAACTTGCAACCAAATTGAGTTTTGAGGCTGGGAATCAAGGCATAAAAGATATGAATGTATCACAAGAGTGATGAGTGTATCCTTTGCTGATCAGAATTGGAAGGAATGTGGCTGCTAGATTGATAGATCAAAACAGAAATTTTTGTAGTGCCATGGTATCAAGTGATGCAATTGCATTCTCCACTACTACTTGATACTAGGATAAATTGTGTAGCTGCTGGGAGAAATCAGATTTTTGATTCTGATGTGCTCAAATTGAAGATTGAAAGGAAAAAAAAATCAGAAAAGAAGAAAAAAAAGAAAAAGAAACAAAAGGGGTACACAAAGGAGTTTTGGGCCTCATGAATTTAGTGGAATGCTTCTCATCCGAATTACATCTTTGTTCCACTACCTGTTTGACTCCACTAGAGGAAGAGAAAGCAGAAATGAAATCAGTAGCTGACCACGAGAAAGAAAAAAAAAAGAGAACAAATGAAGAATGTGTGCCAACTTGTAAAGGAAATGTATCAAGAGTTAGCTACAAAGGTTGTTAAGGGATAATTTTATATTGAGTATCTATTTCACTTGACATCTCATGTTCTTTGATACAAATCTGAGCCGAAAAGAAAGAAGAGAAAGAAGAATGAGAAAAGGGAAGCAAAGTTGGCACGAATAGACAAAAATTGGCACAAGAGGTCAAGGCAAGGTTTTTCATCCAAATAAAAGGGCAATTACTCAAGTTTGACTTCACAACACTTTAGAGATCATTAGAGGACTGATAAGAGGGCAAAGTACATTAGAAACATCTTTGAGCACTCAAGTTTTCCACTTTACCAATTTTTCCATTTTCTTGTCCATTTCTTATCATTTCTATGTCTTTGATTTGTTTTTATAGTTGTTGATCCTATTCATGATTAATGGTGGAGAGTAGATAATAAGCAAGCTTATGGTAGTGCAAGAAGCATGTGTGTTTGAGTGAGCTCCACTTCCATCATCAAGTTAGAATTTAAGGAGAGAGCCACCAAAATTTTCCTTGAAAGGCTATGAGTTAGATTCATCTCAATGACTCATGATGGATGAAAAGGCTAAGTTGTTGATTTAAGGACAAGATAATAATCCATAGAGCTTAGATTTATGAGAATTGACAACCCTAGGTAATTTATTTTTATTTATTTCTAATTATGCTTAAGTAAATCTAGGGGATACATACTTAGTGTTTTCGCGAGACGCTCAAGCTCAAGTGTGGGGGAGTTGATAAATACTATTTTATTGATTATTTAAGCTACTAAAATCCATGTTTGATCTATGTTTTTATTGTCAAAATTGTGAAATTGCCCTAGGTTTTAGAACTTACCTTTATTTTGGACTTAATTGCAAATATGCAAATTTTTGGATTATTTTGGCCACTAAATTCTCGATCTATTTTTGTAGGCATCAAGGTTCAAGGATCTAGGGCATATTGGGTCAAACTCGAGTCGGAAGTGACCCGGATCAGATTATCAAGATTACGATTAAATCTGGGTCGTTCGATTCGAAAGCGGCTAGATCTGAGCCATCCGGGATGATCTGAAGCCATCCGAGCTAGGGCTAGGGTTGATCAAGCACCCTGATCAAGATTTGAAGGTTTCATCACAATCAGATCTCAATCAACCGTTGGATCAAGCTTGGAGGGCTCTAGAGCGTCCAATCACAGATAGAGTTGATCTGGACCATCCGTTGCATATCTGGAGGATCCGAGCTACCACAAGGCAGATCCTGACCCCAGATCATCATCATAAAAGTTTGGCTCAAATCAGAGCAAGATCAGCCGTTGGATTTAAGTGGATCAATCTGGACCGTCCATGCTTAAGTATTTACTCAAAAATTTCCTACCTTCAGCAGTCGTCACGTCTTCAGAGTTCTTCGCCGCAATTCCCGTTCTTCCTTCATTCTGAGCTAGTTTCTTTCAATCCAAGGCGCGACCACTCGATTTTCTTACTGAATTCATGTACTAGGTCATCGGGGAGTTCATCAGTTTTGTTTCCGGATCGAAATTGTCCAAGAACAGAGTTTGTGAGAGGTTTCTACAGCTCTGTCCAATCGACACCCTTCGGATCGGCTGCGCTCTACCACCTTCCACCTAAGCTATCCAGAGGGGTTCCCTGAGTAGCTTTGATCATCATCCACTCACCAATTCACGCAGACACAGCTGAAATGAAGAATTCGTATGGAAAATTCAGAAATGGGCAGTTCGGACTGTATTCAATCGCGGATGAAGTTTTCCCCATGATTTGCTGAGCTTGCGGGTCCGAGGCTCTCCCTTGCTTGACAACCAAGGAGTATCTGAGCTCTGGAAGGAATCGAGGAGTAGTTTAGATCCTTAATTTCTAAGTTTTATAGCTGTAGTTTCAAGTTTGTTGCAGTTATGTTCTGAATTTCTGTTTAGTTACTGAATATTTCGATTTTTAAGTTGTTAGCCATAATTTAGCTTCAATTCTGCAAGTAGAGTAATTTAGGAACTTGTTTAGCAACCAACAAGATCAAATTTCAGTTTATTTTAGTTTAATTTGCTAGCGTGCCAAGTTGTGTTATTTGCGTGCCAAGTTGAATCTGTTTTGTTTTCTTCCCTTCGGTTTCTGAATTTGCATCAAATCAGATTTCTTGTTTCTTAGTTGTTAATTCCTGCATTCGAGTTAAGTATAGGTTTCCTTAGTTAACTTAGAGCTTAGTTCTAATTTCTTACAATTCATTCTGGGTTTTTAGTTTAGCTAGAGCTGAATTCTGCACATTGAATTTGAATTACTGCATTTCCAGCTTCTGATTTCTTTTGCTTTGTTAGTTCTGGTTTTAGTTTGAATTCCCTTTCAGAATCTTGCTTAGTTCCTTCCTAATACCTTTGTTTCACAAACGAACCAAGTAGTTTTAGAAGGTTGAGTTGAAAGATCACTCATTTCTCGATTTGAATTGGTTTTTGGCACAAGGAATTGTCCCTTGCGTGCCAACTGCCCTTGGGTTCAATTGCATCCGAATTTTAACTGGGTTTTATGGCATAAGTTGTGTTTGAATTCAATAAACTTGCACTCACTCATATCCGAATCTTGTAGGCAGTGGTTGGGTTCCAAAACATTTTAGCTAGTTGACTTGCAATTGCTTGGGTGAGTCCTAATCTCGCATGCTATTAATTGAGCTCAGCCTATTGATTTTCGAAAACTCCCATCCTTGCTTTTATTTCATTGTTTAGCATTCCATTTTGTATTTGAAATCATAAAACAGTTGCCAAAAATTTTGAAAGTGTTTGAGTAAATTTCCATTAGGTTGAGTTTTAAGTGTCAATTTCTTGTTTAGTGCACTAGTTTGGTGTCTTTCATTTTCATTGTTTTTTCCAATTCTGATTGCAACCCCAAAACCCCAATCACTTATTTTGAAACCCCGAAAACGACACATAACTACAAGTTTAAATCAAGCACGACAACTATCCCCGAGAAAAATACGACCTGTGGCCCCTATATTACATTTTCATACTTTTGACTTGTAAAAAGGGTTTCAGCATTTCATTCACATTTAAATTTGAGGCCCACTTTCGTGACACATAGTTTGGGCCCGTCAAGTACCTCAAAGCTACACAGAGTGGGACACCGCTCTGAAACGAAAAATTGAAGCGGATGCAAAGGTGACCCAGACCCTTCAATGCGACTTAACAAAAGAGGAGCTGAACCGGGTGGGTCCCTTCAATAGTGCCAAGGAGCTGTGGGGGAAACTGATCGAGCTGCATGAAGGAACATCAGACACTCGGATCAACAAGAGGGATCTCCTCCTGAACAAGCTGTATACAATAAAATGACTGACAACGAAACAGCAGCTCAGCTTCACGCCCGAATCCAGGAACTGATGAACGGACTGCACACCATCGGTCACAAGGTAGAAAACTGTGACTTAATAAGGTACGCTTTAAATGCTTTCCCTAGGAACACCTTGTGGGCATCTATGGTAGATGCATACAAGGTTTCAAGAGATCTTTCGAAAATAAAATTAGATGAATTGTTCTCTGAATTAGAATTGCATGAACAGACTAACTGCAATCTGGCCGAGAAAGGTATTGCCTTTATTGCAGGTAAAATTGGAAGAACAACTAAGAAGAAGCCTCAACCTGACCCCGAGTCTAACTCAGACTCAGACTCAGAAGACGAAGAAGGAGATCGACCTAAGCTGGTCCGACTGGCCCGAAACTACTACAAAGAATTAAAGAACCAAACCAACAAACGAAAAGCCAGTAGAAGAAAGTATGAACCAGCTGAACCCGCAAACGAAAAGAACAAGCCCAATGTGACCTGCTACGAGTGCAAGAAAAAGGGTCACTACAAGACGGAGTGTCCGAACCTAAAGGAAACCAAGAAGAATAGAAGGAAGAAGGCACTTCAAGCAACGTGGGACGAGTCCTCCTCCTCCGAAGAAGAAGAGGTCCCACAGTCGAACCTACTAGCACTAACCGCCTCAGAAGAAGTCGAGACCGAGTCAGAGTCAGAACAAGACGACGGCAAACTGACATTCTCAGAGGACAGCGAAATCAAGGTAAGTGGATTTACTAGAAGTCAGTTAGGAGAATTAATTGCTTATCTTTCTCGAGATTTGGCGAAAGCCAAACTCCGAGTCAAGTCCCTCCGACAGGAAGTAAAACTCCTGAAAGAGGGAGCTGAATCTAGACCCTTAACCGAGAAGGTTCAAGAAGGAACCTCTACTCAAGTTGAAAAACTTGAGAAAGATAACTCCTCCCTGAAAACTCAGGTTAAGGATCTTAGATCAGCGTTAGAACGATTTACTTCTGGCTCCAAGAATCTTGACATGATTCTTGGAAAACAGAAATCTGTTCTAAATCGATCCGGACTAGGTTATAGAACCAAGTCTCGACAAAGATCCTACTTTGCTGTACTGAACCAGTCCAGACCCAAAGTTCAGGCATGGGTACCAAAACTATGCCTGAACAAACAAACTGGATCAAACCAATATTGGATCCCTAGGGACAAGATTCACATCTTGCCAAACCATTATCGTGGCTATAGTCCAGGGGGAGCCAAATTGAAGACAATAGTTATTATTAGATAAAATTCAATTCTTGCTTGCAATTTGCTTGGTTGCTTGTTTATTTAATTTCTGCAATTTATCATGCTTAGACTTAGGAATGGTTAGTCTAAGGACTGAACCAACTTAACTGAAAATTGACAACATAGTATTGGAAGAAGGTGAGATGATAGTACGTTAGGGAAACCAATTCTAATAAGGTCAAGTATACTTGGTCTCTTTAGACTGGTGAAACTAGCCGAAGCTACCGATCCAAGACCCAAACTAGTTAGACCAAAATTTTTCAAAGAATAATCTTGATAATGAAATTTCATTGAAAGGTTTTGTCAAGAAAAGGGTTAATGATCCAATAAGGCTACGGCCAAAGAAGGCCTAGTGCCTCGCCAAGACCTGGAAGCCAATCTCTGAAATTCAAATTCAAATTAGTCTTTGTAAAATTTAAATCTAACACAAATTTTCAGTTATGTATAGATTCAAATAATTTTTAAAATAAATTCAAATATTTCCAAAATTAATTCAAGTTTTTCAAAATAAATCATGTTTTTCAAAAACTCTTTTATCAAAACCTATCTCACAAAACTTATAAGGCTAACGTGATTGAAAACCTAGATTTGGGTGAGACAGACTAGGCAGTGAAAATCAATTTAAGCTATTCCTGATTCTAATTGGATTCAAATCAACAAAACTCTTTATGTGTAGGAACATAAAGATTTGTACCAATGGATGTTGGATAGTGGTTGCTCCAGACACATGACTGGAGATAAATTGAAATTCACCAAACTCAAGCTTAAGAACCTAGGCTCTGTGGCATTTGGCAACAATGTTACACTCAAGGTAATTGGGTCAGGTAATATTGAACTCAAATCTGACTTTATTATTAAGAAAGTGCTCTTGGTTGAACAATTCAATTTTAACTTGCTTAGCATAAGTCAGTTGTGTGATTCCGGTTATATAGTTACCTTTAACAATTCTAACTGCCTGATTAGAAACATACAAGACTCAAAAATCATGCTTAAGGGCACTAGGAAAAATAATGTTTACATTATAAACCTTCCCCTAGTACCTAAATGCATGTTAACCCAGTTAGAACAATCAAACCTCTGGCATAGGAGACTAGGTCACAGCAACCTAAGAACTATTTCAAAAATCACCCAACTTGGCTTAATTAAAGGTATTCCCAAAATTAAAAATCATGAAAACCTAATCTGTGAATCTTGCAATCAAGGTAAACAAACCAGATCTAATCACAAACTAATTCAATCTGATCTAACTCAAACCACACTTGAGCTCCTGCACCTTGACCTATTTGATTCACATGGAGCTAAGTCACTAAGCGGAAGCCGGTACTGCTTAGTAATAGTTGATAATTACTCTAGGTTTACCTGGGTTAGGTTTCTAAAGACCAAAGATGAAACCCTAAACCTACTTAATGAATTCTGTAAATTAATTGAAAATCAAAACGATACTAAAATCAAAAGACTTATGAGTGACCACGGGGGAGAATTTGAAAATCAACGGTTCGAGGAATTCTGTAAGGTAAATGGATATATACATGAATTCTCATGTCCTAGAACCCCCCAGCAAAATGGGATAGTCGAAAGGAAAAATAGAACAATGCAGGAAGCCGCTAGGGCAATGATCAATGAATTTAAATTAGCAAACCAATATTGGGCAGAAGCAATTAGTACGGCTTGCTACATCCAAAATAGGGTTCTGATTAACAAGAGACACAACAAAACACCCTATGAACTATATTACCATAGACTCCCAAATCTACACTACCTAAGGGTCTTTGGATGCAAAGTCCATATCCTAAACACCAAAGACTACTTAGGAAAATTCCAGTCTAAGTCAACCCCAGGCATCTTCCTAGGATACTCAACAACAAGTAGAGCCTATAGAGTTTACAACAACCAAACCAAGAAAATCGAAGAAACAACCAATCTAATATTTGATGAAGAAAGTAATTCTAATCCAAATCTAACTTCATCAAACACTGATCAAGAAGATAATCAACAAATTGGTGAATCCTTAATTGAACCTATAAGCGAACTAACCATTGAACCAACTAGTGAATCAAATGAACCAATTATTGAACCAATAATTGAACCAGCTCAAAGAGTTGAATCAAATAGTGGACCAGCCGGACCTGAGGCTGAACCAAGTTCTAGAAAATCCAAGAAACCCAGACTTAGTCACCCAACCGATCAAATTATGGGTGATCCAACTCTAGGAGTCAGGACTAGATCCTCCTATAGAACCCTTAGTTAAATAGCAATGATCTCAAAAATAGAACCTAAGACTATAGATGAAGCCCTACCTGATCCTGATTGGATCATAGCTATGCAGGAAGAATTAGCCCAATTTGAGAGGAACCAAGTCTGGGAACTAGTGCCTAAACCTGCAGGTAAATCCATCATTGACACTAAGTGGGTTTTTAGGAATAAACTAAATGATCAAGGAGAAATAGTCAGAAACAAAGCCCGCTTAGTAGCAAAGGGATTCAGCCAAGTAGAAGGGTTAGACTATGATGAAACATATGCCCCAGTAGCTAGACTTGAGTCCATTAGGATGTTATTAGCCTTTGCATCCCATAAAGGATTTAAGCTATACCAAATGGATGTAAAGTCAGCCTTTTTAAATGGATTCATTAAAGAAGAAGTTTATTTAGGACAACCCCCTGGGTTTGAGGACTTAGAAAGACCTGACCACGTGTTCAAACTTACTAAAGCATTATATGGACTAAAACAAGCACCTAGGGTCTGGTATGAACGCTTGTCAACTTACTTAATTTCTAAAGATTTTAAACAAGGACAAATTGACTCAACCTTAGTAAAACCCTAGGAAAAGATACATTTATTGCCCAAATCTATGTAGATGACATAATCTTTGGGTCCACCAACTCAAACTTTCTAAAAGAATCTGTTAAAATAATGGAAAATGAATTTGAAATGAGCTTAGTTGGTGAGCTTAACTTTTTCTTAGGTTTACAAATTAATCAAACTAGGGATGGAAACTATGTCCATCAATCCAAATATGCTAAAGAGTTAATAAAGAAATTTAAAATGGATAACTCCAAAAGCATAAGTACCCCCATGGCCACTAATATAAAAATAGATAGTGACCCTGATGGTAAACCAGTAGACCATAAACTCTATAGAAGTATGATAGGTAGTCTACTGTACCTTACAGCCAGCAGACCTGATATTCTTTTTGCCATAGGGATGTGTGCAAGATACCAAACCTGTGCCAAGGAAATGCACTTACCAGCCCTAAAAAGAATACTAATATACGTTAAGGACACCCTAAATGTAGGGATTTGGTATCCTAGGACCTCAACCTTTGATTTGTCAGGATACTCGGATTCTGACTATGCTGGTTGTAAATTAGATAGAAAGAGCACAAGTGGAAGCTGCCAACTGTTAGGACAGAGTCTAGTAAGTTGGTGCAGCAGAAAATAACACTGTGTAGCTCTATCCACAACAGAAGCTGAATATGTTGTCTTAGGAGAGTGTGTAGCACAACTTTTATGGATGATGCACACTCTTAAGGACTTTCATCTCAATTACACCCAAACCCAAGTTTTTATTGACAATATAAGCTCAATTAATCTAACTAAAAATCCAATCCAACATTCCAGGACTAAACACATAGAAGTTAAGCACCATTTTGTAAGAGATCATGTAGCCAGGGGTGAGATATNAATAGACCCTACACTATTTCTACGAAGAAGATGGTGACAATATATTTGTAGCCCAAGTATATGTCGATGATATAATTTGTGGCTCAAATAACAAGGGCTATTTAAATGAGTTCATTGGACACATGGAGAGTGAGTTTGAAATGAGTCTAGTGGGAGAGTTGACTTTCTTCCTTGGACTTGAAATCAAGCAAACTCGCGATGGTATCCATGTGCACCAATCAAAGTATACACATGAGATGCTTCGAAAATTCAATATGAGTGATTCGAAGTAGGTAACCACTCCCATGGCTACAAACACAAGATTAGACAATGATGAGAGTGGTAAACCCGTTGATCTAACTCAATATCGAAGCATGATAGGCAGTTTGCTATACCTCACAGCCAGTCGACCGGATATTTTATTTGCTGTGGGTATGTGTGCTAGGTATCAAGTATGTGCCAAGGAATCTCATCTAATTACTGTTAAGCGAATTTTGAGATACCTTAAGGGCACAATTGGTGTAGGTCTTTGGTATCTCCGTACCGAATCTTTTGATTTGATGGGCTATACGGATTCCGACTACGCTGGATGTAAGTTGGACCGGAAAAGCACTAGTGGGGGCTGCCAATTCTTAGGTTCGTCCTTAGTAAGTTGGTCGAGTCGGAAGCAACATTGTGTTGCTCTTTCCACTACCGAGGAAGAATATATCGCTATGGGAGAGAGTATATCGCAATTGTTGTGGATGATTCATACCTTAGAAAACTATGGATTGAGTTACAAGGGTGTGCAAGTGTTATGTGATAACATTAGCACAATTAACTTAACCAAGAATCCAGTCCATCATTCTAGGATAAAACATATTGAAGTAAGACACCACTTCATTAGGGATCATGTAGCTAGGGGGAACATCATACTCTCTCATGTAGAGTCAAAGTCAAACCTAGCTGACATTTTCACTAAACCACTTCCTGAAAATGAATTTAGTTTCCTAAGACGGGAATTGGGAATGTGTCGCGCTTCATGATTTTCGAATTGCATTCAAAACCCTTCATGATTATTTCGAAACTGTTGGGAACAATTGGGTAACTCTGGGAACATCTCACACAAACTATAAGGTTTAACAAAACGTTTTTGTTTGCTAGATATGGGGTGAGATGTTAGGATCAACTCAATTCCTTGAAATGTCATTGCATCCCTTGAGGAATTAAGTTGACGAGATAATAATCACGGTGGTGACCAAGTATGGGGAAAACCAATGCATAACATATGTGTATTTGGTCCTACAATCATACTTGGACATTCCAATCAAGGCAACTTGATTGGAAATTTGGATTTGGAATCAAAACTTGGTTGAAATTGCTTGAGTTATCATTGATTGAGTTTGACTCCATTTAGATGGATCAAAGTGGTTGTTGAACCCATAAGGACTTTTGATTCTTGTTCAGGGATCAATTTTAGTCATGAGGACTTGTCCAAGTTCGACAAAATCCATCAAATATCATTTGGAAATTTCAGAAATTCTGAAACTGAACATTTCAGTTCGTATCAGGGTGTATCAGGAACCCTGATCGGTCACTGGACCGATCAGGAATATGGCTGATCGGTCTCCAGACCGATCTGGCTCCTTCCTTCGGTGATCGGTCCACAGATCGATCAGAGAGGTAGCAGTGATTTTCCGAACCTTTTGACCAAGGATTCTGAGCCAGCCTGGATCGGTCCCTAGACCGATCTGGCACCCTGTGCGGATCGGTCCATAGACCGATCAGGGAGTTCAGTGGCTTTTCTCCGGACCCTACTGTTCGTATCCTGATCGGTCACCCGACCAATCAGGAGCGAGTCTGATCGGTCATCCGACCGATCAGGCCCATTCCAGTCCGATCAGGCTGTAGCCTGATCGGTCTGGACACGATCAGATCGAACGGTGATCCGTTAAAACGCATTAAATTCTGGTTGGTGGACCGATCCACCAACCGATTAACTTCGCAAAACCCTTCTCAGCGCCGAACCCTAGCGCCGAAACTCCTCATCTGCTCGCACTCTCCTGCGTCTCTCCCACTTCGTGCGTGCGAATCCTTGCGGAGATCCTTACTGGTGTCTTCCTGTTCCCTGCGAGCTCCCCACTTGTTCCAAGCTCTCTGCGTCCGAGAGTTTCTTTTGAGCAGGACTCTTTCTCTCTCAACCTTGAGGAACTAGCTTGCGCAAGCTCACCCATGGCGCCTAAGTAAGCTTTGATTTCAATTTTACTACAAATCTCTTTATGGATTATATGGGTATGAAGCTAACCATAGTTTTTGTTCTTGTTCTTGGTGGTGTACCGTGATCATGCCTTGCCCGCCGTGACCTTACCTTCTCATCTTATGTCAATGATCGAATCTATCTATCTTTTGATTGGGTATCATCTTATATGATCAATTCTTGTTTTGTATGATCGATCTTATCATCTGATTAAATCATCAACTCCTTTAGAAAGCCTTCTAAGGGAAAGGAGGTTATAGAGGATAGTTCACGGGGAAGACTTCCCCACCATCTACACCTTCTCAAAGGCCTCCACCACCTCAACTTACTCGGTTTCAGAGTTCTGGTCTTGCTTTCAAATTCCAGTGGCATAATTTCAAGTTAATGCCATGTCGAACTATCGACCATTCCTTCATCTATGAACATTGCCCAACCATCCGACACATTATCACACATTATAATCTCCAATCCATTCTTTATCTTGAAAGGCCAATCAACCTTGACTTGGTCTTTGAATTCTATAACAATATGATAAGTGGAGAGGGCACGGGGTGGAGCACGGGGTGGAGGACCCGTGTGGCCGGTATTGATCTTGAATTTAATCGATCTATTTTCACTAATTTTCTCGGCTGTCGCAGGTCAACCAATGACTTCTTTCTCTACCCTTTTCCCCCTAATCCCCTTCCGGTTCCCTTCGACGGAGTAACTCCTGATTCCATTTATGAGTACTTTCTAGGCCATCCCAGGCCAGGGGGTTCTGGTGAGCACACCCGTGACTTTCCCACTTTTCCTGCTCTTTGTCTTTCCCCTGTTGACTATGTGTTGTTTAAAATCATCACCAACTGTCTCCTTCCAACTACTTCGAAGCACCTTGATGAGATTCAACCATTCCACTGCTTGATGCTCTACGGGATGCATCAGCAGTTGGATTTTGACCCAGTAGCGTCAGTCTATCTCTCTATCCTCGTCCACAGTATGCCGTTATCCCAGTCAGTCTACATGCCATTCGGCCATATCATCACTGCCTGGCTGGAGTCGGTTGGCATCGACGTTTCACAGGGCCAAATTGTGCCGATGATTCGACAAGACTGCCGCCTGGATCGTCGTATGCTTGCTCAGTCCGGCATTGTTCTCGGGACCGAGGGGCTGAGGTGGAAGGATCGTAACCGAGTGGGGGAGCTATCGCAATCAGTTCATGACCAGGGGGCGCCAGATATTACTGTAGATTATGATGAGTGGTCTCCTGACCTAAGTTGGCAGGTTGCGGAGATAGAGCGAAAGATACAACGCGAGCTACACATCTCCGAGCTTTGGCGACAGGAGGTCAGCTCCGAGTTCCAGTCTTTTGAACACCGTTTTGATGCCCTAGCATCTGATGTCTCTGAGATGAGCGCGTTCCAGGACAGGTGGTATGAAGAATGGTATCATCATACGTTTCCTGATGGTGCGCCCCCCAGTGGCCCTTCACCCAGGGATATCATATATATTGATGATTCTGATGACGATGTCGTTGACGGTTGATGATTCGCATGTTGTATGACTTTTGGGCTGTATGCCCTGTGACTTGACTGTTGTGGCCTTGTGCCACACGTATTTTGCTACTTGTTTGGATGTTTTATGCTTTGACTTGTCTGATTTTGCTTCACATGCTTATCTGATATTGGTATATCTATTGTTGATGCCATGAGTTTTATCTGCATGTTTGATCAATTGCCATGTTCATGCTTACAATACCATGTCTACTTGATACTTATGAATGTTATGGCATGTCTTGCAAGTTTATACTTCAGACTCATATGATGCATGTGATTCCTATGTCTTGCTACACCTTTTCACGTGTGTTCGTATGGTTATCCATCAATCTATCACATCTTTGATGAGTTGGGATACCTCTAGGGTTGAGGGGGAGTTTGTTTTAATCTTAACAGTCCCTCTTGCCCCGTTTTTGGTGTTCAACAAAGGGGGAGAGTGTGGATTGGTTAAGTTTAGAATGATCATGTTGTAGGGGGAGGATCTGGATTCCCCTATGATTCTAAATTTTTGGAAAATTGAGTGAGAATTCCTAAACTTAAAATCGAGTTGTCAAACAATAAAAAGGGGGAGATTGTTGATGCAGTCTTGTCCTGATTGTTGTTTTGGTGTTGACAACGATTTTAGTTTAGGTTGATGATTATGATGATTATGATTAAGTCCTGATCGAGGATTAGGCATTATATGGAGGATTCTAGCCTGGAAGGCTAGGTGTTGGAAAAATCCTAACCTGGAGGGTTGGGTGAAAAGTCCTAGCTTGGAGGGCTAGGTGAAAAGTCCTAACTTGGAGGGTTAGGTGCAAATTCCCATCCTAGAGAATTAGGTGAAAAGTCCTGACTTGGAGAGTCAGGTGCCTAGCTTGGAGGGCTAGGTTGGATGAGGTTTTAACTCGGAAGGGTTGGGTGAAAAGTCCTAGCTTGGAGGGCTAGGTGAAAAGTCCTAGCTTGGAGGGCTAGGTGAAAAGTCCTAACTTGGAGGGTTAGGTGCAAATTCCCAACTTGGAGAGTTAGATGGAAAATCCTTAGCTTGGAGGGCTAAGGTGGATGGAAACTTAGCTTGGAGGGCTGAGTTTGAGTCCCTGGATCGGTCTGGTGATCGATCAGGGATTCTGGCACGCTGCTCCTTCATGGATCGGTCTGGTGACCGATCCAGCGATGATTGATCGGTCGGGTGACCGATCAGGGAGCACACAGTCAGGTTGGGAACCTACTGTGCTGCTCCTGATCGATCTGGTGACCGATCAGGGAGTATGCGTTTCACCCATTGACTGGCTCCTGATCGGTCTGGTGACCGATCAGGGAGCGAGCAGTGAGGTTGAGTTCCCTTGCTGAACTGCTCCTGATCGGTCTGATGACCGATCAGGATCACTGTGCAGATCGTTCTGGTGAACGATCCAGCTTCGCGGGCTCCTCACTAAGATCGATCAGGATGGTTCCTGATCGACCTGGTGATTACCTGATCGGACTGCTGACCGATCAGGTGACACCCTGATCGGTTCGGTGACCGATCAGAAGGCTTAGCCTGCGAAACTCAGAAATCGTCAAATATAAGGGTGGATCGGTCCGGTGAACGATCCACGACCTGAGATCGGTCTGGTGATCGGTCTGGGAAAATCTCAAAGAAATCACGATTTCTGATTGAGCGTTGGGGATCGATCAGGACGTAGCCTGATCGGTCTGGAACCATCCTGATCGGTCTGGTGACCGATCACGAGGCTCTCTGATCGGTCGGGTGACCGATCACTTTAATTCAAAATGCACTGTCAGAAGCTCTGATCGCGTCTGACCATATCCGATTCGCTGCTGTTTATCTCTGATATTTGATTTACTGCGTGATTTGCTTCTCTAACAGTCTGATTAAGTTGCAGGTGACAGGGGAGGATTCAATCACTCAAGGAGAAGTCAAAGAGAGCTTTCCTTGGAGCAGGTTTGTCCCTTTCTCCACACAAGTTGCAACGACTGGAGCTGCAGGACTGAAGCCGCTGACTGAAGCTTGGCTGAGGGAGCTCAGGAAGTTCAGTTAGGGTTCAGTGTAGCTGGCGCGTTGGCAGTGAGGCAGCTGTAGGCTGCTGGAGATGAGGTCACTTGTTGCTTAGCGGAGAAACAAAAGGAACGAGAAGCTGTGGAGGAAAACAGTTCGACAGTTCTTCAGTTTTGTGCTCTTGAGTTCCTGTGCTTTGAGTTCTCCACATCAAGCTTGCTGTTCTTGAGGTTTCCATTATTCTGAGCAAGCGATCGAAAAGCAATCATCCTTTACTTGAGCCTTGAAGGAGGGAACAAGGAGCTTGGAGTCTGACAGTGGGAAGACACGAAGATGGTTCTTGCGTGAGATCGTCACTGGGTGGAGCTCAGGGAAGCTTGCTGTGTTCTTGTCCTTGCTAAGTGTTTGAGTAAGATCCTTCTTGTTGTTTCCTTGTGCTTAATCTATATACTTGTTTGAAACACACTGTGGAGAGGTTTCTCCACCGAGAAGGAGGTTGCTGAATTATCCGGGTTAACCGGGGCTTGATCTGCCGACGATCAAGGGATCACCCACCTTAAGGGCACGCCAAGGAGTAGGGGCAAGTTATCCCCGAACCTTGTAAAATCTCCTTGTTAGCGATCTTGCTAATCTTGCTAGTTAGTTTTCGGTTTTAGTTTCTGCACATCCTGTTTTCCATACCTCCGCTGTGCTACTAACAACTTCAAGTGCAGAAATTGCTAACCCTTCAAAGGAAAAGTGATTGGCTATATTCACCCCCCCTCTCTGGCCATCTCGTCACCAACATCAGGCTCTGGCTTGATCGGACTGGCCTGGTCCTGATTGGTCGGGTGACCAATCAGGAAACGAACAATAGGGTTGGGTGATATTCGAAAAGCCCTCTTGATCGGTCTGTGGACCGATCACCACAGGGTGCCACATCGGTCCGGGGACCGATCCAGGCAAGCACAGAGTGTTTGATCAGGATTTCGTTAAGTCTCTGTCGACCCCTTTGATCGGTCTGTGGACCGATCAACGCAGGAGGGAGCCAGATCGGTCCGGGGACCGATTAGCCCTACGCCTGATTACGCCTGATCGGTCCAGTGACCGATCAGGGTTCCTGAAATTCCCTGATACGATCTGAAACTTTCAGTTTCAGACTTTCACACGATTTTTTAAGGAATCTGATGAAAGATATCGAACTTGGAAGTGATTCCTTGACTACACTTGATCCCTAACCAAGTATCAAAGGTCCTTATAGGTTCAACAAACACTTTGCTCCATCCAAGTGGAGTCAAACTCAAACAACAATCATTCAAACAAGTTTTAACCAAGATTGTGTCAAATTCAAGTTTCCAATCAAGTTTCCTTGATTGGAATGTCCAAGTATGATCATGGAGCCAAATACACATGTGTTCTGCATTGGTTTTCCCCATACTTGGTCACCGAAGTGATTTTTATCTCGTCAACTTAATTTCTCAAGGGATGCATTGACATTTTGAGAAATTGAGTTGATCCTAGCATCTCACCCCATTTCTAGCAAACAAAAACGTTTTGGTAAGCCTTATAGTTTGTGTGAGATATCCCCAAAGTTACCCAATTGTATCCCAACAATTAGAACTTATCTTGAAGGGTTTTGAGTGTATTTTGAAAACTATGAAGCGCGACACATTCCCAACTCCCTTCTTAAGAAACTAAACTCATTTTCTGGGAGTGGTTTAGTGAAAATGTCAGCGAGGTTTGACTTGGACTCTACATGTGAGAGTACAATATCTCCCCTAGCTACATGATCCCTAATGAAGTGGTGATGCACTTCAATATGTTTGGTCCTAGAATGATGGACTGGATTCTTGGTTAGGTTAATTGTGCTAATGTTATCACACAACACTTGCACACTTTTGTAACTCAATCCATAGTCCTCTAAAGTGTGAATCATCCACAACAATTGTGATACGCTCTCTCCCATGGCGATATATTCTGCCTCGGTCGTGGAGAGAGCAACACAATGTTGCTTTCGACTCGACCAACTAACTAAAGATGATTGATAGATACTATTTTATTGATTATTTTAGTTGCTAAAATCCATGTTTGACCTATGTTTTTAGTGCTTAATTGTGAAATTGCCCTAGGTTTTAGAACTTACCTTTATTTTGGACTTAATTGCAAATTTACACATATTTGGATTATTTGGCCACTAATTTGTGATCTAATTTTTGTAGGCATGAAAGGTTCATGGACCTAGGGCATATTGGGTCAAACTTGAGTCGGAAGTGACTCGGATCGAGTTTTCAAGATTAGGATTAATTCTGGACCGTCCAATTCAAGAGCGCCTAGATCTGAGCCATCCGGGACCATCTGAAGCAATCCGAGCTAGGGTTAGGGTTGATCAAGCATTCCGATCATGATCTGAAGTTTCATCCCAATCAGAGCTAAATCAACCGTTGGATCAAGCTCGGAGGGTCTAGATCGTCCATTCAAAGATTAGGTTGATATGGACCATCCGTTGCACATCTGGAGGATCCGAGCTACCACGAGGCAGATCCTGACCCCAGATCATCATCATCAAAGTTTGGCTCAAATCAGAGCAAAATCAGCCGTTGGATTTCCTCAAAGCAATCTGAGCCGTCCAATGTTAATTATTTAAGGAAAAATTCCCTGCAGCTAACCTTCGTCGCGTCTTCGCTGTTCTTCGCCGTTCTTCATTAGTTCTTCATGTTCTTAGCGATTTCTTCATCCAAGAAGGCGTGACCACCTCGATTCCAATAGTAGTTCATCATCTGAATCCTTGGAAGACAGTCTCGATCCAAAATTCATCTCAAATTTCATTCGAACAGAGGTGTTTGAGGGTTTCGGCATCATCTGTGGTCCGAGCACTGAGATCTTCGCTACGACCCATTTTCGAGGATCTGAGCCACTTGTAGGGGTTCTCAGGTGAGCTCAGGTTGTCTCCAAATCATCATCGCAGCTCAACAAACGGAGATCGAAGCATTTGGATTGGAATTTTCCCAGCTAAAGCAGTTTGAGCAGAATTGATCGATTGAGGCTGATTTCCACTGATTTGCTGCGCTTAGGGGTTCGAGGCCAGCTCTTGCTTGACGACCAAGGAGATTTGAGCTCGGGAAAGGATCGAGGAGTAGTTTCCTTAGTTTAATTTCTGTTTTTGCAGTAGTTTTGTTTCTACCGCAACTGTTCTATTCTGAATTTCCTTCTCAGCTACTGTAATTTATGATTTTTAAGTTGTTAGCTGTAATTTAGCTTTAATTCTGCAAGTAGAGTAGTATAGAAACTTGTTTAGTGATCAATTGAGTTCAATTTCAGTTTATTTCAGCTTAATCCCTTGCGTGCCAACTACATTGCAGTGTGCCAATCTGAGTTTCTGCATATCAGAATTTGCAGTGCCATTTCGCTAGTTTCTGTCAAGTAATTACTAGTTTAAGTTTCCTTGCACCTAGATTAGTTACTTGAATTTGTTTTGCATTAGCTAGCTTAGCCTTTGATCCATTGCGGGAAAAAAAAATCTATAGCTAATCCTTAAATTCTGCATCTTCAATTCCTGCAAATTAAGTTTCTGAATTTTGTTTTCTTGAATTGTTGTTTTCGGCTCTCAAATTTCTTCATTTAGACTTGCTTAGTTCTTTCCTAATAGCCTTGTTTCTCAATTGAATCAATTAGTTTAGAATTCTGAGTTGAAAGGATACCATTTTCGAATTTGGTGTTAGTTTTTGGCACAAGGGTTTTCCCTTGCTTGCCAACTGTTTTGGAACCATTTGCACCGAAATTTAACCTGTTTTTGTAGCATAAGATTGTGTTTGAAATCCATAAGTTTGTATTCATCCAATTCTGAATTTTGTTGGCATTAGTTAGCTTCAAAAACTTGTAGCTAGTGGTGTTAATATTGTTGCTTGTTTAATTTCCGACTTCCATAGTTAGCACTTGTTTTAAGTTTGATTTGCTTACCGAAAACTTCCATCACTGCCTCTATTTCATTGCTTATCAATTCTTCTGTTTTTGAAATAAGAAATCAATTTCCAAAAATTTTGTAAGTGCTTTGATTAGGTTTCCCATAGGTTGAGTTATGATATTAAGTGCAATTTCTTTATTTAGTTTATAAGTTGAGTTTCTTTAATTTTCATTGTGATTTCATCTCTGAATTGCAACCCAAAACCCAATTACTTATTTGAAACCCAAAAACACAAACGACACATAAACCAAGCTCGAATCAAATACAACAACTAGCTCCGAGAAAAATACGACCTGTGGCCCCTTTGCTACATTTTCAGATTTTGATTGCAAAAAGGGTTTCCAGCATTATTCATATTTAAATTTGAGACCCACATTCGTGACAGTCTATTTGGGTCCGTCAAATTTTTAGCGCCATTGCCGGGGAACTACTAGTTGATTTGTTTGATTTTTGCTTGTGCACTTATTTCATATCATTCTTGATTTATTTTTGTGCTTATTGCTATATCTTTTGATTTGATTTTATTTGTTTTATCTCTCTATCCACTTTTACTGCGATTTGTTTTGTTTTATGACCAGGTCTTCAGGTGGTGATTTAGAAGAATTCGGCCCTGAGATTGACAGGGCTTTCAGAGCTAGGAGGAGCCAGGGCATCCTTTCTGAGACTACAGATATCCCTCCTATTCAGACTATTTTCACTCACTCAGGGAGCAATATGGCAGATCACCAGAGAACCATGAAGGAGCTTGCAGCACCTGATGCTGCATTTCAGTACTCCAGCATAGCTTATCCAGAGCTGGCGGGAGATTTTGAGCTCAGATCTGGACTCATTAATTTGCTGCCCAAGTTTCAGGGTTTATCTGGAGAGGATCCAAATAGATACCTGCACGAATTCCACGTTGTATGCTCTACCATGAAGCCTCAGGGCATTTCTGAAGAAGATATCAAGCTGAGAGCTTTTCCCTTCACACTGACAGGAGCAGCAAAAGACTGGTTTTACTATCTACCCACGGGGCATGTGTCTAGTTGGTTCTCCATGAAGAAAGCATTTTTGGAAAAATATTTCCCAGCCTCCAGAACAGCTATAATCTGAAAAAGCATCTGCGGTATTCAGCAAGTGGTAGGTGAGACACTATATGACTACTGGGAGAGATTCAACAAGTTGTGTTCAAGTTGCCCCCAGCATCAGATCAGTGAGCAACTTTTGATGCAGTACTTTTATGAGGGATTGCTGCAGATGGACAGAGTTATGATAGATGCTGCAGCTGGAGGGGCCCTAGTGAACAAAACGCCAATGCAAGCTAGGGAGCTAATTTCTAATATGGCTGAGAATTCCCAACAATATGGAAGCAGAGCCTTGACCACCAGAGGAGTGGGTGAAGTTCAGGTAGTTCCCACTGATCAGAAAGAGATAAGGAATTCATTGGCAGAGATCACATCACTTATTAAGGAATTGAAGGTTAATAATGCAAATCAAGGCTCAAATCTTTCAGCAACTCCATAATCTAATCAAGTGATAAGTGTGTGTGGCATTTGCTCTAGTCAAGAGCACACTTCAGATTTATGCCCCACCCTCCAACAGGACGAGACAGTAGCAGCATTAGTAAGAGGACAATTTCAAGCAAGAAACAATCCTTATTCCTCTACTTATAACCCCGGTTGGAGGAATCATCCAAATTTGAGGTACGGGAACGCTTTCTGCCAACATGACCCTCAAACGCAGCCCTCACAGCAGCCTCTACAGAATTTCCAGCAGCCCCAGTAAACTCAGAATAATCAGCAAGTTTTTTCAGCCGCCGAACCAAAATTTTCAGCCTCTAATTCAGCCTAATTTCCAACCAACTCAGCAGCAATTTCAGCAACAATTTCAGCAATTCGAACCTCAATTCCAGCAATATCATCAAGGGCAGCAAGGGTGTCAATCGTTTCAAACATTTCCGCCTCAAACCCAGCCATTTTTCCAGCCCTCACAGCCCTTGAATCAGAATTTCCAGCCTTACAATCAAGGGTTTCAAAGTCAAAATTTTCGGACCTCATCACCGAATTTTCCACTTCAAAATCAGAACTTTCAAGGCTACAACTCCCAGCAAGGTTTCCAAGCATATCAGCCCTTTAATCAGCCCCAACAGCCATGTTTTCAACAAAATCAGCAAGCTCAACCATTTCAGCCGACTACTTCCTCATTTCAAGGTCAGTCAAGGAGCTATGCTAATCAAGGAGGCTATGGGAGCTCAAGTGGAGGAAATGCTCAGCAACAACAAATGATGGAGATGATACAACAGGTTGTACAAACACAACAACAAGCTTGGCAACAACAACAACAACAACACAATCACAACATTGAGAGGCAATTGGGTCAATTGGCTAGTGGGATCAATCAAAATCAAGCTCAAGGATCAAGTCAACTCCCTTCCCAAATTGTTCCTAATCCTAAAGGAAACGTGAGCGCTATTACATTGAGGAGTGGGAAGGTCACTTCATCTCCAAAGAGTCCAAGAGCAGATTTTTTAGGAGACCGGACAGCAACTTCAATTCCAGCTCAAAACAGCCATGAAACGACTTCAAATTCAGCTGATTCCACCCCTAGCCCGTTCCCAACTCCTTCCTCAAGTAACCCTCCAAATTTGGTGGAAAACGGAGAAGAAATCAGTGCCGAGGCCGATTTTACAGCCACCTCATCGCATGGGATAGCAGCCTAGAATTCAGCATCTCCACCTCCGGCCAAAGAAGATGATTTTAGGGTTCCTTTACCCTTTCCACAGCGGAAAACACTAGCCAAAAAGTAAGTGGAGGAGAAGAAGGCTAAGGAATTCAATGAGTTAGTGGAACTTTTTAGTAAGGTAGAGATCAATGTACCTTTGTTGACCATGATCAAGCAAATTCCAAAGTATGCTAAGTTTTTGAAAGATCTTTGTGTTCACAAAAAGAAACTTAAAGAAAATGAGTTGGTCAGCTTTCGAAAGAATATCTCAGCACTTATCCACACCATTCCTCAGAAGTGTGAAGACCCAGGGGTATTTACTGTTTCTTGTGAGATAGGGAGCACCATATTCCATGATGCTATGTTAGATTTAGGAGCTTCTATAAATGTGATACCCAGGTCAGTATTTCAGATGCTCGGCATAGGCCCTTTACAGCCCACTGGTGTGGTGATACAGCTAGCAGATAGGAGTCAGACCGACCCAGCAGGTATGATTGAAGATGTTTTGGTGAAGGTAAAGGAGCTGATATTTCCTGCAGACTTTTATATTTTGGATATGGAGGGAGATTATTTGGCACACCGTTCTCCACTTATTTTAGGCAGACCTTTTCTGAAGACTGCTAGAACCAAGATTGATGTATATGCCGGTACACTTTCTATGGAAATAGGAGACACGGTTGTTCAGTTCATCCTTTTTGATGCTATGAAGCACCCGAGGGAGGACCACTCTATTATGAGCATGGATATTCTTGAGGAGCTGGAGCAGACAGAGTTGGAGGCTGGGGGATTTCTGGAGGATTTTTTTGGAGGATGTATTGATTCAGAGGAGGCTGAGAGAGTACTGACTGCTGAGACTGAGGATTTTTCAGAAGACATTTCAGATGCATTTCCAGCTGGAGAGATTTTTCTAGGTGTAGGGGATTGCACAGAGCCCTAAGGATCACCTATTTTTCTTGATATTCTAAGTGTAGGGGATTGCACTAAGCCCCAGGGACCACTTATTTCTACTGAAGAAGGCCAGAGTGAACTGAAGCCATTACCAGGCCATTTGAAGTACGCATATCTAGGAGAGGAGCAGACTTTCCCTGTAATTATTGCACAACATTTGGAGTCAGAACAAGAAGAAAAATTACTGCAAGTCCTGAGGCACTACAAGAAGGCAATTGGGTGGACTTTATCAGATATACCAGGCATCAGCCCAGCTATTTGCATACACAGGATATTTTTAGAAGACAATGTCAAACCTGTGAGGCAACCACAAAGGAGACTCAATCGACTTATTTTGGATGTTGTAAAGAAAGAGGTGACTCAACTTCTACAGGCAGGTATCATTTACCCTATTTCTGACAGTCAGTGGCTTAGTCCTATTCATGTGGTGCCCAAGAAATATGGAGTGACCGTAGTGGCGGATGAAAGCAATGAGTTAGTGCCCACCAGAGTTAAGAATTCTTGGAGAGTCAGCATTGATTATAGGAAGCTCAACAAGGTCACAAGGAAAGATCACTTCCCTCTACCCTTCATTGATCAGATGCTTGAGAGACTGGCAGGGAAGTCACACTATTATTTTTTGGATGGATTTTCAGGCTATTTTCAGATTTGCATAGATCCAGAGGACCAGGAGAAGACCACCTTCACTTGTCCCTTTGGCACTTTTGCCTATAGACGTATGCCCTTCGGACTCTGCAACGCACCCGGTACATTTCAGAGATGCATGGTGAGTATATTTGGTGAGTTGCTAGAGGACTGTATGGAGGTATTCATGGATGATTTTTTAGTTTATGGCACGTCTTTTGATTCATGCTTAAATAACTTGTCTAGGGTTTTACATCGTTGAATTGAAACTAACCTTGTTCTTAATTTTGAGAAATGCCACTTTATGGTAGAGCACAGGATTGTACTTAGACACATAGTCTCTCAGAAAAGTATTGAGGTAGATCCTGCTAAAATCAGTGTTATTTCTTCTTTATCTTACCCCGTATGCGTACGGGATGTTCGTGCTTTTCTTGGACATGCAGGATTTTACCGCAGATTTATTAGAGATTTCAGCTTGATTGCTCGACCCTTGACACGACTTTTGCAGAAAGATGTTGAGTTTCACTTTGATGAAAAATGCAAGGAAGCTTTTCATAGACTCAGGGAGGCTCTTACCTCAGCTCCTATTATTACATCACCTGACTGGACTCTACCATTTGAATTAATGTGTGATGCTTCTAATTTTGCAGTGGGAGCTATTTTAGCACAGAGGGTTGATGGAGCACCACATGTCATTTGCTATGCCTCCAAAACCCTAGATGCCGCCCAAGCCAACTACACCACGACTGAAAAGGAGCTTCTTGCCATTGTCTTTGCTTTAGATAGATTCAGATCTTATTTATTGTGCTCACATGTGATTATTTTTTCTGATCATACAGCTCTCAAATATCTGTTGAAGAAGCCTGATGCAAAACCTAGATTGATCAGATGGATGCTCCTACTCCAAGAATTCGACCTGGAAATTAAGGATAGAAGTGGAAAAGAGAACTTAGTTGCAGATCATTTGAGCAGACTTGAAGGAGATGGATCTCCTACCACCATTGATGATGATTTCAGAGATGAGCACTTGATTTCAGTGCATGGTGAGACACCGTGGTATGCAGACCTAGTTAACTTTCTTGTTGCAGATGTATTTCCCACTCAATTTTCTAAGGCTCAAAAAGATAAATTAAAAAGTAATGCAAAGTTTTATGTGTGGGATAATCCTTATTTGTGAAAATTTTGTAATGACCAAATAATTAGGAGATGCATACCCGATCATGAGTTTTCTTCTGTCCTGACATTTTGTCATTCATCAGCTTGTGGGGGGCATTTTGGACCCCAGAGGACTGCCAGAAAAGTATTAGAGTGTGGATTATACTGGCCCACCCTTTTTCATGATTCACATGTTTTTTATAAAAATTATGATAGATGTCAGCGAACTGGGAACATAGGAGCGAGACATGAGATGCCCCAAAATACTATGCTTTACTGTGAGATTTTTGATGTTTGGGGATAGATTTTATGGGACCTTTTCCTGCATCTTATGGTTATCTGTATATTTTGCTTGCTGTGGATTATGTTTCGAAATGGGTGGAGGCCATTCCCTCCAGGACTGATGATTCTTCTGTTGTTTGTAGTTTTGTTAGGTCACACATTGTCTGCAGGTTTGGAATTCCAAGAGCAATAATCAGTGACCAAGGATCTCATTTTTGCAACAAACACATGAAGGCGATGCTTAGCAGATATGGGGTGGCACATAAAGTTTCTACATCCTATCATCCCCAAATAAATGGACAGGCTGAGATTTCAAACAGAGAGATCAAGTCCATCTTAGAAAAGACAGTTGGGCCCACTAGAAAAGACTGGAGCAAGAGGCTAGATGACGCACTCTGGGCCTACAGAACAGCATACAAGACACCGATTGGCATGTCACCCTACCGCCTGGTTTATGGTAAGGCTTGTCACCTCCCCGTGGAAATAGAGCACAAGGCATATTGGGCGGTGAAAGCTTGTAATTTCGATGCTACCAAGGCGGGGGAAGAGAGAAAATTGCAACTCCAAGAACTTGAAGAAATTCGACTAGAAGCATTTGAAAATTCAAGGATCTACAAGGAGAAGACAAAGAACTTCCATGACAAGCACATTGTGAAGAAAGATTTCAAAGTGGGTGACAAGGTGTTGTTGTACAAATCAAGGCTCAAGTTGATAAAAGGTAAATTAAGGTCAAGGTGGGATGGTCCATTTATTGTAACCAATATTTTTCCCTATGGTGTTGTGGAAATTCAAGATGCATCTAATGGTTTTATTTAGAAAGTTAATGGCCACCGGCTCAAAAGGTACTTTGAAGAGCTAAAGGAGTTAGAGGTGGATAGGTTGGACATGAACGAAGCTATCTACCCAACTTAAGGGGAGTTCACTTTCTCTATCATTTTTGTACATATTATTTTCATATTGCTAGGAATAAATGTTTCTCTTTTTAAAGTAAGTAGTGGATAATAAATTCTTAGGAAACATGATATGAATAAAATCATTGTAAATACCATGTTTTTTGTTTTAGCACTTTTTCTTGCATGATTAGGAATAAATGCATCCCTCTAGGGTAACTTATTGTCATTTTAGAGTCTTTTGAAAATAAATTAAATTTGGTTGTCAAAACTTAGGGTTTAAGCTCATGGAGAAATTCTTGGTTGCTTGAGTACTACTTTGTTTTAGATTCTTAATTGAGGAATTGAGATGAATTATTTTTGCCTAGTGTGATTAGCCTTATATTGTGATACACATATGTCATTGTACTCTAGAACTTGCTTAGGTTCTTTCAATACCATATTTCGTTGATTGGATCACATCTATGAAGACTAATCATATTGTTTCCCTTTTTCCATGTTATTCTAAGCAATGATCATACTTGACACATACTCTTTTCAATTTGTCTTTCATTATTCCTACTCTTAACCCCAATTTTCTATGAATTTGTTTGCTTGGGATGTTTTCATAAGTGTGGGGGAGTGATTAGTGTTTTGGAAAAAGTTTTGTATCAAGAAGGCATTTTGATCCAAAGGAAAAAATTTTTGCAATGGAAGGATGGAAACAATTATAATTTGAGTGATGTTTGAATTCCAAGGAGCGGTTGAGTATGTAAGCAATTGAGGCATTTAGAATTCTCATCATTCTTTGAAGACCCACACGAAAAGAGACAAAATCTGCAATGAGGAGAAAAAAATATATGGCACCAAATGAAGAAAATTTCGTGCCAAAAAGAAAATTTTTTTTTCTGTGAGCTACTTTTGGGCAGAAATTGCAGCTGTCGAGTGTTAGATTCTGAATAGCAGCTAAAACAAGATGAACTCCATCAGGAAACAATTGGGATTGAAGCTGAATTGAAGTTTATTGAAGCAGGAAATGCAGGAAAAATCTGTGCCATTTAAGAGGAAGAAATGTTGTGCTAAAGAAAAAAAAATTTGTGAAGTGTGGTCAGAATTGTTTGGATTGCAGCTTTTCATTGCTAGGAAGCTATTCGGCCACTCAGTTGGAAGGCTGAACTGCAGCTATGCGGAATCAGGAAGTCTGAGTTGAGGTTGAGTGAAGACTGATCAAAAGCTGGAAAAAAATCTGAAACTGCCAAAATCCGAACTGCACTGCAGCAGTATTGCAAAATCTGATGCTTGTAATTTGCCAAGGCTTGATTTGGAGCTGCTGAAAAGGTAGTGGGATCTGTATTGGAAAGAAGCAGGAAAATTGCAGCAGGATTTGTGCCAAAAAGAAAGAAGAGAGCTGAACAAGAGCTGCTGAAATGACACAAGTTGAATTGATGCAGTTAATTCTGAATTGCAGCTGTATGAAACATGGTCGAGCACATTAATGGAGGAAGAGCATTTGACAGCTGAGTTTTGAGGGATTTTGGAACATTAAATCTTATAAGGGGGGCTGATTTCGGTGAATCATATCTATAGGAAAAATGAAGGAAATCTAGGTGTCAAGTTGAGTCGAAAAGAAGGGAAGTAGTTTAGTTTGTATCAACTTGAGATGAATTGGGTTTTCAAGGGCTGTGAATCAGGGAACTTGGTATATAAGTGTATCAAATTTGTATCAAGGATATCCACTGCTGATCAGAACAAAGGAGATGCTGCTGCGTGGATGTTCTATTCAGAACAGAGAAAGAAAGAAATGCAGTGAAGTTGGACAAAAATTTCTGAAGCTGTAAAAGAAATTGCAGGAACTAATTTCCATTTCTGCAACTGTTCTTGGCTAGGAAGATCAGTAACAACTTGCTAGGATCCAAATGACAGCTGAAAATAATCTGAATGGAGTCTAAAACGTGGCTGTGAAAAATTAGAAACATTGTAAGAAATTCTGTAATTCAGCTGTGCAGAAATTGAAACTAAATGCAAGGGTGGCTAACAATTGAAGAAATCTGAATTGCATTTGTTGCTGCCGAGTGCTGCATCTGGGAGCTACGGAGTGATACACGCCAAGTGTGAATGCAAGCTGAATTGAATGATGAACTGAAGCTGGAAAAATGCAGTGAAGGCAAGGGGCTGAAATTTAATGTGCTGATTTGAATTTTTGAGTGGAACACTTAATGGTTCCACTATCATTTGATGCAAGCACTCTTGATGTTAATTGTTGGAGAAATCAGAAGTTTTGCAAGATCTGAAATTATATCGTGGATGCTAGACTTAAAACAAAAAAAAAAGAGAAAGAAAGAAGTGAAAGTGGTGTGCCAACCTTAAGGTGAAGTGTATCAAGAAAAGTTGCAAGGGTTGTGTAGTGAAGTTTTACTTGATTCCTCAAGTTTTCTCATTTAAATCTGATCTACAATGCTCCAGTAGAAGAATTAAGAGTAGGAAAAAGGGAAGAGCAACAGTTTGAAAGAAAAAAAAATAAGGAAACAAGTGGACACAATTGAGTTGGCACTATAAAATCATTGAAGTTTCTCTTATCCGAATCAAAAGTTTTGCTCCATTACATTCTGAATTTACTGAAGAGGAAGAAAAAGGAAAAAAATCTGAAAAGAGAAGAGGGAAGAAACAAGTTGGCACGCAATAGCAAAAATTGGCACAAAAGGACTAGTGAGGAATTTTTATTTAATTTTTGAAGTGCAAGGCAAGAGTTTACTCCATGACACTTTTGAATTCATTAGAGGACTCTAAAGAGGGGCAAAGCACATTGGAAACATACTTGAGCACTCAAGTCTTCCACTTTATCAATTTTTCCATTTCCTTGATTCTTACTCCATTTCTTACCATTTCTATGTCTTTCATGTGTTTTTGTAGATGTTGATCCTAATCATGAAAAATGGTGGAGATTAGATAATAAGCAAGCATATGGTAGTGCAAGAAGCATGTGTGTTTGAGTGAGCTCCACTTCCGTCATCAACTTAGAACATAAGGAGAGAGCCACCAAAATTATCCTTGAAAGGCTAGTGATTTAAATTCATCTCAATGACTCATGAAGGATGAAAAGGCTAAGCTGTTGATTTAAGGACGAGATACTAATCCATAGAGCTTAGATTTTTTGAGAATTGACAACCTTAGGTAATTTCTTTTCATTTGCTTCTAATTATGCTTAAGTAAATCTAAGGGATACATACTTAGTGTTTTCGCGAGACGCTCAAGGTTAAGTGTGGGGGAGTTGATAGATACTATTTTATTGATTATTTTAGTTGCTAAAATCCATGTTTGACCTATGTTTTTAGTGCTTAATTGTGAAATTGCCCTAGGTTTTAGAACTTACCTTTATTTTGGACTTAATTACAAATTTACACATATTTGGATTATTTGGCCACTAATTTGTGATCTAATTTTTGTAGGCATGAAAGGTTCATGGACCTAGGGCATATTGGGTCAAACTTGAGTCGGAAGTGGCCCGGATCGAGTTTTCAAGATTAGGATTAATTCTGGGCCGTCCGATTCAAGAGCGGCTAGATCTGAGCCATCCGGGACCATCTGAAGCAATCCGAGCTAGGGTTAGGGTTGATCAAGCATTTCGATCATGATCTGAAAGTTTCATCCCAATCAGAGCTAAATCAACCGTTGGATCAAGCTCGGAGGGCTCTAGATCGTCCATTCAAAGATTAGGTTGATCTGGACCATCCGTTACACATCTAGAGGATCCGAGCTACCACGAGGTAGATCCTACCCCCAGATCATCATCATCAACGTTTGGCTCAAATCAGAGCAAAATCAGCCGTTGGATTTCCTCAAAGCAATCTGAGCCGTCCAATGTTAATTATTTAAGGAAAAATTCCCTGCAGCTAACCTTCGTCGCGTCTTCGCTGTTCTTCACCGTTCTTCATTAGTTCTTCATGTTCTTAGCAATTTCTTCATCCAAGAAGGCATGACCACCTCGATTCCAACCGTTGTTCATCATCTGAATCCTTGGAAGGCAGTCTCGATCAAAAATTCATCTCAAATTTCATCCGGACAGAGGTGTTTGAGGGTTTCGGCATCATCTGTGGTCCGAGCACTGAGATCTTCGCTACAACCCATTTCCGACGATCTGAGCCACTTGTAGGGGTTCTCAGGTGAGCTCAGGTTGTCTCCAAATTATCATCGCAGCTCAACAAACGGAGATCGAAGCATTCGGATTGGAATTTTCCCAGCTAAAGCAGTTTGAGCAGAATTGATCGATTGAGGCTGATTTCCACTGATTTGCTGCGCTTAGGGGTTCGAGGCCAGCTCTTGCTTGACGACCAAGGAGATTTGAGCTCGGGAAAGGATCGAGGAGTAGTTTCCTTAGTTTAATTTCTGTTTTTGCAGTAGTTTTGTTTCTGTCGCAACTGTTCTGTTCTGAATTTCCTTCTCAGCTACTATAATTTATGATTTTTAAGTTGTTAGCTGTAATTTAGCTTTAATTCTGCAAGTAGAGTAGTATAGAAACTTGTTTAGTGATCAATTGAGTTCAATTTCAGTTTATTTCAGCTTAATCCCTTGCGTGCCAACTACATTGCAGTGTGCCAATCTGAGTTTCTGCATATCAGAATTTGCAGTGTCATTTCGCTAGTTTCTGTCAAGTAATTGCTAGTTTAAGTTTCCTTGCACCTAGATTAGTTACTTGAATTTGTTTTGCATTAGCTAGCTTAGCCTTTGATCCATTGCGGAAAAAAAATCTATAGCTAATCCTTAAATTCTGCATCTTCAATTCCTGCAAATTAAGTTTCTGAATTTTGTTTTCTTGAATTGTTGTTTTCGGCTCTCAAATTTCTTCATTTAGATTTGCTTAGTTCTTTCCTAATAGCCTTGTTTCTCAATTGAATCAATTAGTTTAGAATTCTGAGTTGAAAGGATACCATTTTCGAATTTGGTGTTAGTTTTTGGCACAAGGGTTTTCCCTTGCGTGCCAACTGTTTTGGAACCATTTGCACCGAAATTTAACCTATTTTTGTAGCATAAGATTGTGTTTGAAATCCATAAGTTTGTATTCATCCAATTCTGAATTTTGTTGGCATTAGTTAGCTTCAAAAACTTGTAGCTAGTGGTGTTAATATTGTTGCTTGTTTAATTTCCGACTTCCATAGTTAGCACTTGTTTTAAGTTTGATTTGCTTACCGAAAACTTCCATCACTGCTCTATTTCATTGCTTAGCAATTCTTCTGTTTTTGAAATCAGAAATCAATTTCCAAAAATTTTGTAAGTGCTTTGATTAGGTTTCCCATAGGTTGAGTTATAATATTAAGTGCAATTTCTTTATTTAGTTCATAAGTTGAGTTTCTTTAATTTTCATTGTGATTTCATCTCTGAATTGCAACCCAAAACCCAATTACTTATTTGAAACCCAAAAATACAAACGACATATAAACCAAGCTCGAATCAAACACAACAACTAGCTCCGAGAAAAATACGACCTGTGGCCCCTTTGCTACATTTTCAAATTTTGATTGCAAAAAGAGTTTCCAGCATTATTCATATTTAAATTTGAGACTCACATTCGTGATAGTCTATTTGGGTCCGTCAGTGATCCTAGAAATTGGCAACCCCCACTTGTGCTTTTTCGAGCCAACTTACATCCAGCTTAGTTGGAATCGGTATAGCCAATTAAATCAAATGATTCGGTACGGGGTACCAAAGACTGACTCCAATTGTGCCTTTCAGATATCTCAAAATTCTCTTAACAACGATTAAATGAGATTCCTTGGCACAAACTTGATATCTAGCGCACATACCCACAGCAAAAAGAATATCAGGTCGACTAGCTGTGAGGTATAGCAAACTACCTATCATGCTTCGATATTGAGTCAAATCAACAGGTTTACCACTCTCATCATTATCTAATCTTGTGTTTGTAGCCATGAGAGTGATTACCTCTTTTGAATCAATCATATTGAATTTACGGAGCATTTCTTGTGTGTATTTCGATTGGTGCACATGGATACCATCTTGGGTTTGTTTGATTTCAAGTCCAAGGAAGAAAGTCAACTCTCCCACTAGACTCATTTCAAATTCACTTTCCATGTGTCCAATGAATTCATTTAAATAACCCTTGTTATTTGAGCCACAAATTATGTCATCGACATATACTTGGGCTACAAAAATATTGTCACCATCTCTACGTAGAAATAGTGTAGGGTCTATTTGGCCTCTAACGAAGCCCTTCTCAATTAGGAATGTTGACAACCGCTCGTACCAAGATCGGGTGCTTGTTTAAGGCCATAGAGTGCCTTTTTGAGCTTAAATACGTGGTTTGACACTTCGGTACTCTCAAACCCCGGAGGTTGTTCGACATAGACCTCTTCTCTTATTAGACCATTTAGAAAGGCCGATTTGACATCCATTTGGTATAACTTGAAGCCACGATGTGCTGCAAATGCAAGCATCAATCGGATGGATTCTAATCGTGCCACGGGAGAATAGGTCTCATCATAATCAAGGCCTTCAACTTGACTATAGTCCTTGGCTACTAAGCGTGCATTGTTTCTAATGATTTCTCCCTTATGGTTCAATTTGTTTTTGAAGACCCATTTGGTTCCAATGATGGTGTTCTTCTTAGGTCTAGGGACTAAGTCCCAAACTTGACTCCTCTCGAATTGACCTAGTTCATCTTGCATTGCAATGATCCAATCGGGATCACTTAATGCTTCATCAATTTTTCTAGGCTCAATTTAGGAAATTAGAGCAACTTCATTAGCCTCATTCCGGAAGAATGATCTAGTTCTAACCCCGTGGTGGATGTCTCCAACAATTTGGTCTTGGGGATGACTAGAGGCTAATCTAGTTTGCCTAGGTGCTGGTGGTGCTTCTTGAATGAGTTCACTAGACACAAGCTCAGCCTCAGGATCCGGCTGATCAATCGGGATCACCATCAACACCATCTGGACTTTCATTCAAACTTAGTCTTCTAAGTTCGAATTGGACTTCATCTTCTGGTTGACCATTGACTTTTGGAATTTCTTCAAAGACAACATCAGAAGACTCTTCAACTAATCTAGATTTCTTGTTGTAGACTCGATAGGCTTTGCTAACTAGGGAATACCCGACTAGTATCCGTTCATCAGCCTTTGCCGTGAACCTTCCAAGGTGGTCCTTGGTGTTTAGGATGAACACCTTACAACCAAACACCCTAAGATGTTTAACCATAGGTGGTTTCCCAAACCAAAGTTCATGGAGAGTCTTTCTTAAGAACCTATGGATGAGGACTCGGTTTTGCACATAGCAAGCTGTATTTACAGCTTCAGCCCATAAGTAACTCGGGAGTGAGTACTCATTAAGCATGCTTCGTACAACTTCTTGTAGAACACGGTTCTTCCCCTCTACAACACCATTTTGTTGTGGTGTTCTAAGAGTGGAGAACTCATGTCTATAACCTCTATCTTGACAAAATTCTAAAAACCGTTGATTTTGAAATTCACCTCCATGATCACTTCTAATTGTCTTAATTGTTGATAATTTTTCATTTTCAACCCTTCTACAAAAAGAAATGAAAACATCTAAGGTTTGGTCCTTATATTTTAGAAAATAAGTCCATGTATATCTAGTAAAGTCATCAATGATAACAAAGCAATATCTACTTCCATTCAATGATATGATAGTGCTACAATCAAATAGATCCATGTGAAATAAATCTAAAGCAGTAGATGTACTTACAGCGTTTTTACCTTTATGTGCAGATTTTGTTTGCTTACCCATTTGACATGCATCACAAAGTTTGTCTTTCTCATACTTGATGCTTGGTAAGCCTCGGACTAATCCCTTGTTGGCCAACTTCCGGATGTTCTTCATGTTCACATGTGCAAGTCTCCAGTGCCAAAGGGTGGACTCTTCTTCTTTTAACATGAGACACTTAGCAAAAGCATTAGTAGCACTTTTAAATGAAACTTGATAAATATTGTCTACTCTTGTTCCTACTAGTACCGTGTCCAAGGTGTCATGTTGTCTAACTAGATATTGACTTAGATGAAAATCAATTGTGTAACCCGTGTCACACAATTGACTGACACTTAGGAGATTAAATGACTTCCCCTTGACTAGAAGGACATTTGAGATTCTATGACATTCGGATATTTGAATGTCTCCTATTCCTATAACCTTAAGACTACCATTGTTACCAAATGAAACATTACCTCTACTTTTCTTGTGATGTGTGGTAAACAATGATCTATCCCCGGTCAAGTGTTTGGAGCATCCATTATCAACGAACCAAGTTGATAGATGCTCCCCCTCAATCATAACCTACACAATTCGAAAAATAGAAGTTTTAGATACCCAAACCTTGGGACCTAAAGCACCAACTAAACAAGACTTAGGCACCCATGCCTTGACAACTTTCTTTGAATCTTGTGTGTCCTAGATTGCCTCATATCAGTCCTAGACATCAAGGACACGAATGAACGTTCTTTGGGTCGGTAACCAATACCGGCCCTATTGTAGACTGCCCTTTGGGCATTCAAGATCATGTCTAGGGTCTTAGAGCTAGTTGAGAACTTCTCAAGAATATTCTTGAGTCTCTCAACTTCACTCTTTAATAATTGGTTTTCTTCTACTAGCAACTCATCATGCAAATCATTTACATCCTCAACCTTAGAGGATTTCAAATTTTCAACCTCAAGTTTCAAAGACTTAATCTCATCCTCTAACAATTCAACATGCAAATCATCAGTGTTATCATTCCTAGATAATTTCAATTGATCAATTTCTAATTGCAATGCTTTAACCTTATTTTTTGACTTCTTAAGCATACTAGTTAAACATGTAATTGCTTTATAATACTTTTCAAGTTCGGGAGAAGTTACCTCTTTATCATCCGAAGATGATGAAGCCGCGTTTGATGAGTTGGTAGATTCATCACTGCTCTCTTGATCTCCCAATGCCATGAGTGCCACATGCCTTGTGCTCTTCTCCTCCTTCTCTTCATCGGATGAGCTAGAGGATGACTCATCCCAAGTGGCCTTCAAGACCTTCTTCTTCTTCTTGAATTTTTCTTCTTTCTTTTTGGATTTCTCCTCCTTCTTCTTTAGTTTTGGGCATTCATTCTTGAAATGCCCTTTCCTACCACACTCAAAGCAAGATGCATTAGTCTTATCAAGTTTAGCTTCACTAGAGTTACCTCTACTCTTGAAGCGTCGACCCCTTCTCATCATCCTTCGCACAAAGTTCGCCATCTCGGAGGAAGAAGAGCCACTGCCATCTTCGTCGAAATCGAACTCGGATTCGGAAGAGGATGAAGATGAAGAGACTTCCTTCTCCTTCTTCTTCTCCTTCTTCTTCTTGTTGGATCGGTCCCCTGCAACTAAGGCAATCCCCTTCTCCTTGGGGCCTTTGTTAGCCATTTCATACAATTCCATCTCACAAAATAAATCATTTAACTTTACAATGGATAGATTCTTGGAAACTTTGTAGGCATCCACCATGGATGACCACAAAGCATTCCTTGGAAAGACATTCAAGACATACCTCACAAGGTCGCGATTCTCGACCTTTTCATCAATCAAATGAAGCCCATTGAGGACTTCCTTGAACCGGCTATGAAGCTCACTTACCGATTCATTCGCCTTCATGGAGAGATTTTGGAGTTGGTTGAGGAACAAATCCCTCTTTGCGATTCTTGAGACTCGGGTGCCCTCGTGAAGCTCAATGAGTTTGTTCCACAAGTCCTTTGCACTTGTGAAAGGACCAACCTTGATGAGTTGGTCTTTGTTCATGCCGCATTGTAGAGTGACAACCACCTTCGCGTCGGCTTCACTCTTCCGAGTTTGTTCGGCAGTCCACCACCATGATTCGAGTTCTTTGCCTTCATCATCCTTAGGACGGGTGAATCCCTTCTTCACCGCAAATCAAGTATTGATGTCCATCTTCAAGTAATACTCCATCTTTGATCTCCAATATTGAAAATCAGAGCCATCAAAGAAAGGAGGTCGGGTGGTGCTAAAGCCATCTCTCAACGCCATGGATGATAGCTCTCGGTTGTTAATCCGCAAAAACAGAGCCCCAAGCTCTGATACCACTTCTTGGAACCCGGATGGCTAGAGAGGGGGGGGGTGAATATAACCAATCACTTGGACTTTAAGCACTTATTGAATTTCTGTACTTCACTTTATTAGTAGCACAGCGGAAGTATCGAAAACAGAGTATGCAGAAAAACAGGAAACAAAACAAACTAACACCACTAGCAAGATCGTTAATAAGGAGAGTTTACAAGGTTCGAGGATAACTTGCCCCTACTCCTTGGCGTGCCCGTAAGGTGGGCGATCCCTTGATCGTCGGCAGATCAAGCCCCGGTGAACACCGGATAGAAAGTAACCTCCTTCTTGGTGGAGTGACCTCTCCACAGCGTTTCAATCAATGATATAGGTTTAAGCACAATGAAACACAAGAAAGATCTTACTTAGCACTTAGCAAAGACAAGAACACAACAAGCTTCTCCTGAGCTCCACCCAGCGACGATCTCACGCAAGAACCCTTTCTTCGTGTCTTCTCACTGTTGGACTCTAAGCCTCTTGTTCCTTCCTCCAAGTACTCAAGCAAGGGATGATTGCTTCAGGATTGCAGTAGCTTGCTCAAGATGATAGAACTCAAGAACACGCAAGCAAAGTGTGGAGAAACACAGTCGCGCAGCAAGAACTCTAGCAGCCGAACTCTACTCAGCCAATTCTACTCCGCTCCTTTTGTTCCTCCACTGAGTATTAGGTGACACCATCTCACTGCAGCCTCCAGCTGCTTACTTTCAACCACCAGCTACCACTGAGCTCCTCTGGACTCCTTGAGCCTCCCTCAGACCAGCCCCCGACAACAGCTCCAGCCAGCGCCAGTGCCCGTTGCAATCTGAGATGGAAAAACAGACAAACCTGCTCCAAGGAAAGGTCTCCATTGACTCTCCTTGAGTGTTTGAATCCTTCCCTGTCACCTGCAGCTTAATCAGAGTATTAGGACAGCATATCAAGAAGCAAATCATGTATCAGATGTTAAGCGCAGAGAATCGGATACCGTCAGACATTATCAGAGCGTCTGACAGTGCAATTTGAATTAAAGTGATCGATCACCGGACCGATCCAGGGCTTGTGGGTCGGTCACCAGACCGATCCACCGCTTAGCTGGAACTCCCAGCTCTTGCGGCAACATAAGCCTAATCGGTCACCAGACCGATCAAAGTGAAGTCTGATCGGTCACCAGACCGATTAGAGTGAAGCCTGATCGGTCACCAGACCGATCAGGTAGCTCCCTGTCCGATCAGGCCAGAGCCTGATCGGTCCACGTCTGAGTGAAAAGTAACTGCGGAAATCAAATCCTAAGTCGTGGATCGGTCACCAGACCGTTCAGGAGCTGATCAGCGGGGGAACTCAACTCACTGAGTGCTTTCTGATCGGTCACCAGACCGATCAGAAGCAAGGCAGTGAGGAAGTTGCTTGCTCCCTGATCTGTTACCGGACCGATCAGGAGCCAAGCAACAAAGCAACGGCCTGCTCCCTGATCGGTCACCAGACCGATCAGGAGCCACACAGTAGGTTCCCAACCTCACTATGTGCTCCCTGATCAGTCACCAGACCGATCCACGAAGGAGCAACGTGTCAATATCCCTGATCGGTCACCAGACCGATCCAGGGACTCAAACCTAGCCCTCCAAGCTAGGATTTCATCCACCTTAGCCCTCCAAGCTAAGGATTTTTCACCTAACCCTCCAAGTTGAGATTTTTCACCTAACCCTCCAAGTTAGGACTTTTCACCTAGCCCTCCAAGCTAGGAATTTTCACCCAACTCTTCCGAATTAGGACTTTTCCAAACCTAGCCCTCCAAGCCAGGACTTTTTCACCTAACCCTCAAAGTTGGGACTTTTCACCTAACCCTCCAAGTTATGACTTTTCACCTAGTCCTCCAAGCTAGGAATTTTCACCCAACCCTTCCGAATTAGGACTTTTCAACACCTAGCCCTCCAAGCTAGGATTTTCCACACCTAACCCTCCAAGTTAGGATTTTTCAACACCTAGCCCTCCAAGCTAGGATTTTCCACACCTAACCCTCCAAGTTAGGATTTTTCAACACCTAGCCCTCCAAGCTAGGATTTTCCATACCATGCCTAATCCCCGATCAGGACTTAATCATAATCATAATAATCATCAACCTAAACTAAAATCGGTGTCAACACCAAAGCAACAATCAGGGTCAGACTGCATCAACAGACGTCTCGAAATTTGTTACTGAGAGAGAGAAAGAGAATGACAGTAGTTTGAAGGAGGGGTATAAGAGGAAGTTCACATAAAAGCTTGCGCCCTTTGCTAAAATAGAAACCATGGTACACGAATTGGTAATTTTCAATTCTTAGGTACGCCCTTTGGTAAATTATCGTTTTAAATTTATAAAAAAGCACTTATTTTCTATTTTACCCTTTTTGGCAATCATTTATAATGCCGCATTCAATGAATAATACCATTATAATGCCACATTCAATGAATAATACCATCATGGTATTTTGTAGTAAAAGGTAGAATTCGCTATTCAGCTGTTCCACATGGTCGATCTCACGATCATTTGTAAGGAGATATATCAGGAGCTATAGTTGGCCACTGCAGGGTGAGTATTTTTCTCGGCTTTGATGAAATTCAAACTCTTGCTCATTATAGTAACATCTATTCTGCAGTAGTCAACTCAACTATGTCCCGGGGGCAACACTATTGTGGTACTAAACAATACCATTGTGATGTTGTATTTTAAAAATAAGTACCATTTAATTGTTGTAAAAATCCTAAAACCAACACCAGTAATTGAAAATCAACGTCCTAATGATGTTGTTCTTTGAAATCTAACATCACAATAGTATTGTTTTTTGAAATTCAACACGACAGTCCCCAGGACTGATTTAGTTGGTAAGTGCAAGGGATAATAACTGCAGTGATCAAGAGTCAAATCTTGATAGAGGATTTCATCATCTTTGTGGGTCCTTGTGTTGGGTTTGGAGCACATCGCAATGTATATATTAAAATCAAAATTTACTTTTAATCATCGATCTCTTCGTGATACATATCGTTCTAAACAAAATAATATGAAACATAGCATGAAATGAAAACATACCTCGTAATCCTTGATTCTTTGCAAACGATATTACAAACAAAAGAGAGTTCCATGTGTAACTCCTCTAGCGGAATCCACGCGCACTAGATCACGAATTAGATGATCCGTTAGGTGCTAGCCACTTGGATCGACAAAATCTTTCGGAAGCACTATGGATCTAAAGATGTATCTCCAATCAGAGAAGGAGTAGATTACCAAAGGCTTCCTAAGAGAAGCGGAGAGAGAAATTGCAAGCAAGATAAAGGAGAAGTGCCTCTAAGTCTTCTTCCAAGGGTGACTATTTGTAGTCTCCAAGGACGATGAATAGATATGACTTTTCAACTTCTCCATTAATTATCATAATTACAACTTTTTAAATTCTCCATTAGTAATCATTAATAAAGACTCTTCATCTTCTCCTTTAATAATCATAATTGTAACTCTTCAAATTTTTCAAAGAGATAAACTCTACTCTCTTTTCTCTAGATCAAAAAAATCTATATCTGATCGTGATCCATTCTAGCTTCTAATATTTTAAAAATAATTAATAATTTAATTAATTCTTATTCATAAATATAAATTGATTAATTTTAGTATCCACTAAAATAATCAATTATGGATAATGTTCATGTCTACGTGCTATATGTGCGACCCTCTAGGTTTTATACACGAAGGCAGTGTAAATCCATGCACAGACTAAGGTAATTGTCCGACAACAGTTTTTAGCTAGTCAATGTAATAGAATATTAGTCATAAACTAAAACTACTATGAACCGATTACTATATAATTCAATCTCTTCATCTATACCCTACATCCGAATTAATTTGGTGCACTATGTCTCATCATCAAAATAATTATTTTACTTGATTTCTAAGATATAATAGACTTCTCTTAAATGATAAATCATTCCTCCCATGCCCATAAATTTCGAGTCACTAATATCTCAATCAAGTGGCTAGAATGTCAATTCCTTAATCCAAGAGACTGATAAATCCTCTATTGATTTAACACTATTCTCTGTACGCTTTGTCATATAATCAACTATCGTATTAATCACAATTCGATTAAAGACTACTTTTAATGACATCGAAGTATATAAGTCCACGTATAGAATAAATAAAGGTTTTAAGTCTAAAGATCAGTTACACTCGTTCATTAAGACGAACGACCAATGATGCTTAATATGTGATGTTTTCTTAAGCGGGTCATGCCCAATGTCTTGGGACCAGGTGCATGTTGACATGGATGCGGATTCGTAATTTCAAAATTAATTACGTGCAGCGGAAGGTTTAGCATAAATAATTTCTCTAAATCATTTAACCACACATCTAAGCATGCAATTTTATCTTGTGTAGACATGATCATATATTTAAAATTTTACAAAAACATAAACTAATTTATGTATTACCTCACGTAACTCGAAGGAAGGAACGAGATCCAATGGTAGCGTCCCTTGGAAGCTCCGCCTCTATTCGCGTCCACGCCGAGTATCTTCGGGATGACTTCGCAAAGCCACGAGTTTCGTGTTCTCGAGAACTACTAGATTCTCCGAGAACGCGACAAGAAAAACCAAGAGAGAAGTCGGAAGACTAACCACAAAAGGATGGCCGGAATCAAAATTCCGGCGAAGCAAAAGAAGAGGCTTGCGGCAAAAAGATCCTTGCAACAAACTCTAATTCCGGCAGCACCTTCTTCCGGTAGCAGGTGGTGGTCGGCAGGGAAAGGGAAGGGGCGGCCGACTGGTGCTCCTTCTTGGGGCTGGTTGGCGCACGGCAAGAAGAGGAGAAGAGAAGGAGAGAAAGAGAGGGAGAGAGCCTATGCCTTCATCTCTATTATTATCACCCAAGTCTTGCCTTGGGTCCTTTAATAGTGGCCTCTCAACCATCAAGCCTCTCAAATATGGAATAACTTATTCCATCATGCCAAGTTTGATTTTATATCATGGTTAAAATCTTATTTTAATTCATGATAAAAAATCAATCAAGTCACTTCTCTCTTATGGAATAAATTCCTTATCATGGTAAATCAATCCATGATTGATTTTATAAAATAAACCAATCCATGGTTCATTTTAATTTCCATGAAAAATAAACCAAACCTTGGTTTATTATATAAAAAATTTATATCATCCATAATTTTATAAAACAAACCACACTTGGTTTATTTTATAAATTGAACCAAAAACTTGGTTCTCTCCCTTTGTTGTGGCCGGCCAAGCAAAGAGGATGGAGGCCCTCTTTGGCCGACCCATCCAAGCCAAGCCCAAATGAATTAAACTTATTTAATTCATCTATTAAGACTTCAAAAGACTTAGCCATTTTACGCTTCCGATGCGTCTATGAAAAATTCAGATTCGACTTATCGTTTGGCTCAACCAAACCTAATCTATCTTGATTGGAAAATCCAATTTTCAACTCATTTTAAATCCCTCGAATTACACGTAGTGCGTGTGACTAAATAGACTTTCGATTTATGTTGGCCATCTATAATTAATCAATTATAGAATGATCATGAGTGGCACCTAGTAGTACATCATAATCCTCAATTTATTGAAAGATCAACGGTTGACCTCAGAAACAATTCGGAAACCCTTCAGCAGCTATAATGAATCGTGCCCCATTCCCTTCACCATCTTATACCCACTTGGTTCAGGACATGGTCTATGTGTGTCAGTCCCCACTAGGCTGACTACGTCACACCTAGCCCAAGTAACGTTTTCTCGTCCTACGGATTCTAATTACTCTCATGTATTTCAGAGATTCATACTCTGAACATGTCATGCTCTGGCCAGAGGCTTTGAGTAACAATCCGATGATAGGCCTCGGGTATACATCTCCTCACAAGGAGTGGTGAATCCTTTGTAGGTTGTTCAAACATCTTCGGGCACTTCGGCTTATACCCAATCATCCTGGGTCCACACCTCCTTGGAGATGCTTGCTTAAGATGTCAAAGTATAAGTCTCCATGACCAAGATGACTTGAACACCGCAAGTTAAAGGAATATCGCACTTAAGCTGCAGTAAGAACTTCACTGACATTTCTATATGTAGACTACCATATGAAGTTTTACAGCCAGTCACTCCAATGAACTAGTTCCCTTAACTAGCATTCATGTTTATCTCCGGACATCTCAATGTCACCAGCCAGTGAGAATCAGCTGATTAGAGAATAATCCATGCTAGTCTCAACAGTATTGATAGTGTCCGTATTTATGAATTCATCGACTAGGGACAATTTCAATACTTCACAATTGCACATGTAGAGATACTCACTAGTTGTGAATTCATAACAAATTCTCTTATGCTGTGAATTGTATTGCGGACATTCAGTAAATGAGTTTAAGATCTCAATCAAATACATAAACATGTATACTCAAATAGTGAATATTTATTTATTAAAATAAATGATTACAATCATAAGGCGATTTCCTTAGGACACTTCTCTCATATCACTAACAAACTCCCACTTGGCCTAATGTCAATCGCTACGGTACCCAATACCACAGGCTCTAACATGACCCTCAAACTTGCTTTGAGGCAAGGCCTTAGTTAAAGGATCCGCTAAATTCCTTTCAGTGGGACTTTTCTCAATTTGTATATCATTTCTACTTATAATCTCTCTAATCAGATAATAGCGGGGAAACACATGTTTGGATCGCTGATGAGACCTTGGTTCCTTTGCTTGTGCAATAGCTCCATTGTTGTCGCAGTAAACCGGTATTGCTTCATCAATGGTTGGAACCACACCAAATTCTGAGACAAACTTCTTGATCCAGACTGCTTCCTTTGCTGCTTCCGAAGCTGCAATATATTCCGCATCCGTGGTAGAATCCGCTACGGTGTCTTGCTTGGAACTCTTCCAACTTATTGCGCCTCCATTCAAAATAAATACGTATCTGGACTGAGATTTGGAGTCATCCTTATCTGTCTGGAAACTGGCATTTGTATACCCACGTATTACCATATCACCTTCTCCATATATTAGGAACACATCCTTAGTGTTTCTTGAGTAGTTGAGGATTGTCTTGACAACCACCCAATGATCCATTACTAGATCAGACTGGTATCTGCTTGTGATGCTCAGAGCATACTGTTGATACAGTCTGGCCCTGATTGTTATTTTGGTGTTGACACCGATTTTAGTTTAGGTGGATGATTATTGATGATGATTAAGTCCTGATCGGGGATCAGGCATGGTATGGAAAATCCTAGCTTGGAGGGCTAGGTGTTGGAAAATCCTAACCTGGAGGGTTAGGTGTTGAAAATCCTAGCTTGGAGGGCTAAGTGTGTGAAAAGTCCTAATTCGGAAGAGGTGGGTGAAAAGTCCTAGCTTGGAGGGCTAGGTGAAAAGTCCTAACTTGGAGGGTTAGGTGCAAATTCTCATCTTGGAGAATTAGGTGAAAAAGTCCTGGCTTGGAGGGTCAGGTCATAGCTTGGAGGGCTAGGTTTGGAAAGTCCTAATCCGGAAGAGTTGGGTGAAAAGTCCTAGCTTGGAGGGCTAGGTGAAAAGTCCTAACTTGGAGGGTTAGGTACAAATTCCCAACTTGGAGGGTTAGGTGAAAAATCCTTAGCTTGGAGGGCTAAGGTGGATGAAACCCTAGCTTGGAGGGCTAGGTTGGAGCCCCTGGATCGGTCTGGTGATCGATCAGGGAGTTGGCACGGTGCTCCTTCATGGATCGGTCTGGTGACCGATCCAGCGATGATTGATCGGTCTAGTGACCGATCAGGGAGCACACAGTGAGGTTGGGAACCTACTGTACTGCTCCTGATCGATCTGGTGGCCGATCAGGGAGTATGCGTTTCACCCATTGATTGGCTCCTGATCAGTCTGGTGACCGATCAGGGAGCAAACAGTGAGGTTGAGTTCCCTTGCTGATCTGCTCCTGATCGGTCTGGTGACCGATCAGGATCACTGTGCAGATCGTTCAGGAGAACGATCCAGCATCGCAGGTTCCTCTCTATGATCGATCAGGACGGAGTCTGATCGGTTGGTCACGACCTGATTGGTCTGGTGACCGATCAGGAGGTTTCCTGATCGGTCCGGTGATCGATCAGGAGGTCTGGACTGCGAAGCTCAGAAATCGCCCGATAAAAGGGTGGATCGGTCGGGTGATCGATACATAACCTGGGATCGATCTGGTGATCGATCCAGGAGAGTTTAAAAGAAGTCGCGATTTCTAATTGAGCGTTGGAGACCGATCAGGACAGAGCCTGATCGGTCTGGACCCAGCCTGATTGGTCTGGTGACCGATCAGGAGGCGCTCTGATCGGTCCGGTGACCGATCACTTTAATTCAAAATGCACTGTCAAACACTCTGATCGCGTCTAAACGTATCCGATTCTCTGCGCTTAACATCTGATATATGATATGCTGTTTGATATGCTACTCTAACACACTGATTAAGCTGCAGGGGACAGGGGGAGGATTCAAACACTCAAGGAGAAGTCAA
>JAGFNQ010005155.1:33941-148114 GCA_024364735.1 Boesenbergia rotunda | reverse complement strand
CAGCTCATTATGATTATGAGATATGGCAAATGGATGTGAAAACAGCTTTCCTTAATGGAAACCTGCTTGAGGATGTATACATGATACAACCTGAAGGTTTCACATCGGTTGATAAAACCAAAGTATGCAAGCTTCGACGATCCATATATGGACTGAAGCAAGCATCCAGGAGCTGGAACATCTGTTTTGATGAGACAATTAAAGAGTTTGATTTCTCACAAAATCCTGACGAACCTTGTGTGTACAAGAAGGTTAGTGGGAGTGCAGTCGTATTCCTAGTATTATATGTCGATGACATATTACTTATAGGAAACGATATATCAGTCTTACAGTCGGTTAAAATTTGGTTGTCTGAAACTTTCTCCATGAAAGACTTGGGAGAAGCAACCTATATCCTTGGGATTAGAATCTATAGCGATAGATCAAAACGGTTGCTTGGTCTTTCGCAGTCTACATATATAGACCGAGTGCTAAAAAGGTTTAGCATGTCGGAATCCAAGAAAGGTTACCTTCCCATCAGGCATGGGATCAACCTTTCAAAGTCTATGTGTCCGCGCACAGAAGACGAGAGGATTTCCATGAATAAGATTCCTTAAGCATCCGCGATAGGATCTATCATGTATGTTATGTTATGTACTAGGCCCGATGTATCGTATACTCTGAGCGTCACGAGCAGATACCAGTCAAATCCAGGAATGGATCATTGGGCGGCTGTCAAGACAATCCTTAAGTACTTAAGAAGAACTAAGGGTGTGTTCCTAATATATGGAGAAGATGATATGGTGATACGTGGGTATACAGATGCCAGTTTCCAGACAGATAAGGATGACTCCAAATCTCAGTCTGGATACGTATTTATCTTGAATAGAGGCGTAATAAGTTGGAAGAGTTCCAAACAAGACCCCGTAGCGGATTCTACCACGGAAGCAGTCTGGATCAAGAAGTTTATCTCAAAACTTGGTGAGGTTCCAACCATTGATGAAGCAATACCGGTTTATTGCGACAACAATGGAGCTATTGCACAAGCAAAGGAACCAAGGTCTCATCAGCGATCCAAACACGTGCTTCGCTGCTATCATCTGATCAGAGAGATTATAAGTAGGAATGATATACAAATTGAGAAAATTCCCACTGAAAGGAATTTAGCGGATCCTTTAACTAAGGCCTTGCCTCAGAGCAAGTTTGAGGGTCATGTTAGAGCCTGTGGTATTGGATATCGTAGCGATTGGCATTAGGCCAAGTGGGAGTTTGTTAGTAATATGAGAGAAGTGTCCTAAGGCAATCGCCTTATGATTGTAATCATTTATTTTAATAAATGAAAATTCACTATTTGAGTATACATATTTGTGTATTTGATTGAGATCTTAAACTCATCTACTGAATGTCCGCAATACAATTCACAGCATGAGAGAATTTGTGATGGAATCACAACTAGTGATTATCTCTACATGTGCAATTGTGAAGTATTGAAATTATCCCTAGTCGATGAATTGATAAACACGGACACTATCAATTCTGTTGAGACTAGCATGGGTTATTCTCTAATCAGCTGATTCTCACTAGCTGGTGACATTGGGATGTCCGGAGATAAACATGAATGCTAGTTAAGGGAACTAGTTCATTGGAGTGACTGGCTGCAAAACTTCACATGGTAGTCTATATATAGACATGTCAGTGAAGTTCTTACCGCAGCTTAAGTGCGATGTTCCTTTGACTTGCGGTGTTCAAATCATCTTGGCCATGGAGACTTATACTTTAACATCTTAAGCAAGCATCTCCAAGGAGGTGTGGACCCAGGATGATTGGGTATAAGCCGAAGTGCCCGAAGATGTTTGAACAGCCTACAAAGGATTCACCACTCCTTGCGAGGAGATGTATACCCAGGCCTATCGTCGGATTGTTTCTCAAAGCCTCTGGCCAGAGCATGTCATGTTTAGAGTATGAGACTCTTGAATACATGAGAGTAATTAGAAATCCAAAGGACGAGAGAACGTTACTTGGGCTAGGTGTGACGTAGTCAGCCTAGTGGGGACTGACACACATAGTCCGTGTCCTGAACCAAGTAGGTATAAGATGGTGAAGGGAATGAGGCACAATTCATTAAAGCTGCTGAAGGGTTTCAGAATAATTTCTGAGGTCAACCGTTGATCTTTCGATTAATTGGGGGTCATGATGTACTACTAGGTGCCGCTCATGATCGTTCTATAATTGGTTGATTATAGACGGCCAACATAAATCGAAAGCCTATTTAGTCACACGCACAACGAGTAATCCGAGGGATTTAAAACGAGTTGAAAATTAGATTTTCCGATCAAGAGAAATAAGTCGAATCTGAATTTATTAGAGGCGCATCGGAAGCTTAAAATGACTAAGTCTTTTGAAGGCTTATTGGGCGAACTAAATGAGTTTAATTCGCGAGGAGATTGGCTTGGTGTGGCCGGCCAAAGAGGGTGCCCACCCTCTTTGGTTTGGCCGGCCACAATAAAGAGGGAAACCAATTTATTTGGTTTAAATTATAAAATAAATCAAGTGCGATTTGTTTTATAAAATTATGGATAAATAAATTTATATAAAGAAATTTATATAAAGAAATTTATATAAAGAAATTTATAGAAATTTATTCTTTTTATGGAAATTAAAATGAACCATGGATTGGTTTATTTTATTTTATAAAATCAATTATGAATTGATTTTTCCATGATAAGAAAAATTTATATAATTTCTTGTAAATTTTATTCCATAATAAAAGGAGAGATGTGTTTGGTTTTATTATAAATTTAGTTATAATAAAACTTGGCATAATGGAATAATTCATAAGAAAATTTATAAGATAAATTTCTTATGTAAATTTATTCCGTTAAAAGGGAGACTTTGCAATGGAGAGGCTACTATATAAAGGAACCAAGGCAAGCCTTGAATTCCAATTAATCAAGAGATTAAGAAGTTTTCTCTCTCTCTCATTCTCTCCCTCTCTCTCTAGGGCCGGCGCCCACCCTTTCTCTCTCTAGGGCCGGCACCCCTTCTCTCTCTAGGGCCGGCGCCCCTTTCTCCCTCTAGGGCCGGCGCCACCTCCCTTGCCGTGAGCCACCACCAAGACGAAGCGGGTCGCGACTCCTTCCTCCCTTCACGGAATCTTGATTCCGTTATTTGGTGGTTAGTTTCTATCTCTCTCTCTTGATATTCTAGTTGTGCCTTTAGAGAATCTAGTAGTTCTCGTCGGCACAAAACTCGTGGCTTTGCGAAGTCATCCCGAAGAGAACTCGGCGTGGACGCGAATAGAGGCGAAGCTTCCAAGGGATGCTACGGTTGGATCTCGTCCCTTTCTTCGAGTTACGCGAGGTACAAAGTAAATTAGTTTACTTTTCTGCAAAATTTTAATTTATGATCATGTCCACACATCATAAGGTCGCATGCTAGATACGTGGTTAAAAATAATTTGAGAAATTATTTATGCTAATTCTTCCGCTGCACGTAAATATTTTAAAATTTACGAACGCGTATCCTTGTCAACATGCACCTGGTCCCAACAGTGGTATCAGAGCCGGTTAGTGTTCGACATTATCATATAATTGTTTTGCGGAAAACTTTGTAATGATCTCAATTTTGGAAAATTTTCCAATTATGGAAACTTTCCAATTATGATAAATTTTAGATTTAGGAATTTCAAAGTTTGGAAATCCTCATGAAATTTTGCAAACTTTTGAAATATCCTAGTTTCTGAAATTTTATGATAATTGTGAAAACTTCCAATCTTTGGAAACTTTCCAATTTTAGAAATTTCCTATTTTAGAAATTTTCCAATTTTGGAAATATGTAAGTTTTCTTTGTACCAGAAACTTACAATTATTCTGAAAACCTATTATGAAATCTCGCAATTTTAGGCACTTTCTTTTAAGAAAATCTAGACAAATTTATGGATCATTAATTGACAATTAAATTCGAATTGGTTTTAAATTATTAACAAAATTCTTTATTTTGGATTGAGCCTCGGGGAGCCGTCCAATTTAAAGTTAGTTGTTGTAATTTAATTTCCCATTTTGAATAAAATTGTCATGTTTAATTTGGTTATGCCTCGGGGAGCGGACCAAATTGGATTTATGACAAATTTCTTTTCTTTGGGTATCTGAGCCTCGGGGAGCCACCCTTAGAAAATAATTTGTTGTAATTAATTAATCCATGAATAAAATATGTGATCAAATATTGGAAATTTGATTTAAGAGGTGATGCTCTTACATATTGTTGTCTCCAAAATTAATTAGGAAAATGATTTCCTATAGAGTTTTCTTAAATGAGATTTTCATGAAAATAATATGTGGTTGAATTAAGGGAATCTGTCTCTTAATTTAATAAGATTTGATTTAGAGAAATCAAAGTCTTAAACATATTATTTCCGAAATTGATTACGACAATTTAGGAAATTGTTTCCCAAAACAATTCCTTGAATAAAGTATGAAATTAGAATTAGGAAATCCGGTTCCTAATCCAATTAATGAGACTTGATAAATTAAGTCACATACATACTTTATTAAGGAAATCGTTAGTCATGACATAATTATATGTCATGAATGTGCTTTGAAAAGAAAGGATGAGACCCAAAACCCCTTACAAAATATTAAGGCTAACACCTTCCATTAATATGGTTAGAACCGGAGTTTTGTTTCTCGTTTGGGTTGATGGACACATCCATGCCCGGCTTGAACCTCAACATGTTCAAGCCATGGAATTAGTTTATGAATAATATAGTTGGAGTCAGAGGTCAATCCTTAGTTTTGGTTGTTGGACACATCCAAGCTTGACTAAACGGTTGAATGAGCTCCAACCATATTAAAACTATTTCTTGATTAATGGGTCAGCCTTAAGCTTGGAGCATCGATTTGTTGTGCCACAGCCAAGGTTGATGTAAAGAGAGGTGCAGTTGGGTGCTATGTATAATGATGCATACTTGTTAATGAGTTAACAACCCAATGATTTATGCAAATATTCAATTAGTTGATAGCATAAAGTGATAGTTACATATATGTGATATGTAATCGATATAATTACGTACCTTCATAGCTAAGAATAACTTGATGGCCACAACCATGGTGGTTCTTATCTATGGTGGGATATCAACCTATTTGGAGATGTTCCTACGATCTCCCGAATTGATAAAAAGGGTTATTCAATTTGAAAATAAATAGGATTTTATTAATGTATGTTGATACATTCTTTATCATTCTTCTCACATAAGCTCAATTTGTATTTCTAGGTTAATCACTCGATCATGTCTTCTCTGAATTTGCGTTCCATTTTGGACACCAATAAACTGATCGGGCCGAACTTCATGGACTGACTTCGAAACCTGAGGATAGTCCTCAAGGCAGAGAAGCTTGCCTATGTCCTTGAAGATCTACTTCCCAACCATCCTCCGGAAGGTGCAACTCCAGACCAGCTAATGGCCTATCAGAAACATGTGACCGATTCTGAACTTGCGAGTTGCATCATGCTAGCCTCTATGGTACCTGAGCTGCAAAAGCAGCATGAGCATATGGATGCTTATACCATCATCTTCCATCTTCATGAGTTGTTTGAAGAGCAGGCGAGATCCGAAAGGTTCGAAGTCTCCAGACTCCTCTTCACCTCTAGGATGCAGGAAGGCACTTCTGCCTCGCAGTTTGTGTTAAAGATGTTGGGGTACATTGAGCGACTGAGCACCCTCGGTTTTGCAATGGATCATGAATTAAGTATTCACTTAATTCTGCATTGTTTGCCCAAAAGTTATTCACAATTTGTGATGAACTATCGGATGAACAAGCTGGAGACTACCATTCCTGAGTTGCTCAACCTGCTGAAGACTATTGAGCCTTCTGTAAAGCAGGATCAGAAGACGGTACTGTTAGTTGGTTCCTCGAAGAAAGGTTCTAAGAGGAAGGCCAAAGAACAGAATAAAGGAAAGAAGAAAAATGCCAAAAAGACTGAAAAGACACCAAAAGACACTTGCCATCATTGTGGCAAGGAGGGTCACTGGCGAAGAAACTGCAAGGTTTATCTTGAGTCCTTGAAGAAGAAGGCATCCGATGCCCCATCCTCTTCAGGTATCTTCGTTATTGAATGTCACTCTATTTCCTCAAATACCTGGGTACTTGATACTGGGTGTAGCTCACATATATGTAATGACATACAGGTGCTAAGGAATAGAAGAAGACTCGTCAAAGGAGAAGCAAATTTGTGAGTTGGAAATGGAGCAAAGATTGCTGCTGTTGCCATCGGAACATATTTGCTAAAGCTCCCCACTGGACGTATCTTAGAATTGGATAATTGTTATTTTGTTCCTTCGTTAATAAAGAACATTGTATCTATTTCATGTTTGAATGAAAAGTGTTATCATTTAACTTTTAGTAACAATTGTTGTTACATAACTTTAAATGGTGTTCTTTATGGAAATGGAACTTTATGCAATGGTATCTACACGTTAGATTTATCCGGTAACGTTTTCAATATCGAAGTTAGCAACAAACGTGCTCGAATAGATAATCGAATAGACTCCTACACGTGGCATTGTCGTCTTGGCCATGTAAGTAAGAAATGCATGACCAAATTACACCGATGTGGAATTTTGCAATCATTTGAACCAGGTTCATTTGATACATGCGAATCATGCTTAAAAGGCAAGATGGCCAAATTACCCTTTTCCGGAAAAGGTAATCCAGTGAGAGAATTGCTTGGTGGTTAGTTTCTATCTCTCTCTCTTGATATTCTAGTTGTGCCTTTAGAGAATCTAGTAGTTCTCGTCGGCACAAAACTCGTGGCTTTGCGAAGTCATCCCGAAGAGAACTCGGCGTGGACGCGAATAGAGGCGAAGCTTCCAAGGGACGCTACGGTTGGATCTCGTCCCTTTCTTCGAGTTACGCGAGGTACAAAGTAAATTAGTTTACTTTTCTGCAAAATTTTAATTTATGATCATGTCCACACATCATAAGGTCGCATGCTAGATACGTGGTTAAAAATAATTTGAGAAATTATTTATGCTAATTCTTCCGCTGCACGTAAATATTTTAAAATTTACGAACCCGTATCCTTGTCAACATGCACCCGGTCCCTACATCCTCATCCCTTCCCTCGGCCCCTTGGTATACGGCCATGGTGTCAGTACTCGAGCATTACGACCTCGATGTGATCAGGGCCGAATATCACATTCCATCATACCACCCCACTCTATTGCCTTCTTTTTTTGACCGACCTGCCAACCCTCTGCCACATTATATTACACTCTCCCGGGACCATTTGCAGGCTGGGCTGCGATTCCCCGTTCACCCCTTCATCGCCTCCGTCTGTCATTATTTCCGCATCAATCTTTCTCAACTGTCCCTGAAAGCCATTCGGCTTCTTTGTGGGTCGATCATCATCTTCTCTTTATATCAGATCCCCCTTCGTCCTGAAGTCTTCTACTACTTCTTCTGCCTGAAAAGGCAGGAGTTGGGTGATTTCTTCTTCCAGGCCCGACCAGCGCTTCTTTCCTATCGAAACTTCCATCCTCTAACAAGGGTTGGAAGGAGCGATATTTCTATATTCGCCCCATCATGCACCCGTCATGGCCAGTCGACTTCTTGGTAAATTTCCCTTCTCCCCCACCTCTGCACAAGGACTTCTGATCCTTTCCCCAGTATCAATTCACCTACTCTAAGATCGGGGGTCGGCATTTCCACGGGGGGCATGTAACGACCCGTAAAATCCTCTCAATATTTTTCTTTAAAATATTGATCATGCCTATATGAATTCTTGAGTAACATATGAATACTAGCATAAACTGTAGCATGATTCTTATATGAATTAAAAAGCTAAGTACTAATGGACTTTACATGGGCTCTTCTAGTACCATGGCTATTAGTGAACCTTAGGTAGAATTTTAACATATATAGAAATGAATTCCAATTAGGAATATTAGCATAATTCTTAATGGGCTTTATGTGGGTTTTTAGAAAATAAATAAATAAATAAAATGGGAAAGAACAAAAAAAAAATAGTAATTGCCAAGGTTTGAACCTTGGACCTTAGGTGGTAGCAAAGCCTTATGATGCATGGGACAACCAATAGCCCTAGGAGGGGTGTGTTGTTAGAGAAGAGAGGAGAATTGTAGTTAAAGGTAGGAGATGTGAAGAGACACCATGTGAAGAAGGTGAAAAGACACTTGTGAAGAGACAAAAGGGCATTATAAATGGATTTCTTCTTCCTCCTTCTTCCACCCCCACCGAAATCCATCTCTCTCTCCCATTTCCAAAAATCTCATCTAGGGTCTCTCCCCTAGAAAGCTTCACAAGGGGGCTCCCTCTTGAGGATCCAAGGCTTCTTACAAGGCTACAAGGGCTAAGGAGAGTTCTAGGGTCAAGAAGGTTTTCTTGTGTTTCTCTAATCAAGGTTTATAACCAAGATCAAGAAAGGTAAGACTCCCTCACCTGTGGTATAATAGTTTTCAAGTTGTTTTCATGATATATGAATTTTTTTGGACTATATTGTTGAGAAAACTAGGGTTAGGGCTTTCAAGGGTTTCGGCCACCACATGTTCCCATGGCTAAGTTTGGATCTAACTCTCTAATGATGCTTCTTATGTTTTCTCATGTTGTAAGGGATGTTAATGGGGATTTATGTGAGAGTTTTTACATGATCTATGACCCTTGTAACTTTCGGCCAAGTTAGGTTTTAGGGCAAGGGGTTAGGGTTGACTCCAAGCAAGGGTTCTAATGACTTCCTATGGTATTATATGTAATGTATGGGATGTAAATTGGGAATTGTATGAATTTTTCCATGTGCTTGTGACCCTCTAGGGTCTCGGCCAAAGTCAAGATGTAGGGCTAGGACTTAGGGTTAGCTCCAATTATGGGGTCTAATGGCTCCCTATGGCATGGTATGTAATGTATAGGCTTTCTTTTACTTATGGAACCTTTCATGTGGAATTGGATAATGGGACCTTCCCCTATGGAACTTTCGGCCAAGACCATGATTTAGGGTTTGAGTTGGGTTAAGGTTTCAAGGATACTTGTTTATGGTTTACTATGATGTATGTATAGGTTTAAGCATGTTGTAAGAACTTTTATGTTACCTAAAACCCTAGCTTTATGTGTTATATATCATGACTTATATGTTTAGGTTATGTGCTATGTTCATTCATTCATGAATGTGATATAGAATAATGCATGTATGATGTTAAATGCCTATAATAGATATATGATTATGAAGGTTTATACATGTTCTATGATGAATGCCATGAACCTAAGTTATGTTTAAGGCCATGAACTTAAGTAGTATGTATCATGTTCATATGAATCTTACCCATGCATGATTTATGAGGGATACTATGATTATGTATGCTAGATGATATGTACCATGTATGAAATGCATGCTTATCTTATGTACCATGATCATGCAAGCTTTATGAACCAAGATGATGTTTATGCCTGGAGGCATAATTATGTATGTATGTCATGTTTATGAATGAAGATGATGAATGTCGATAATGATTATGCCTTTAAGGCATCATGATGTTATGTATTAAGTATGAATGATGAAATGTCAAGTATGCTTTATGTCATGATAAGGGATGGGCACCTTAAGAATGCCTCGGTTCTGGAACTACCATAGCTGTTCCTACTCTTATGCTATGCTTCATGAAACAAGATTATGTTTATGCTATGTATGTTCTATGAATGATGAAGCATGTGAAGTTATTTTACTTTATGAATGGGCTTGTACCGGACCGAAGTAAGGGTCCAAGGGATGGGCACCTTAAGAACGCCTCGGTTCTGGACTACCGTAGCTGTCCACGGTTCTGGGACTACCGTAGCTGTCCAACAGGGATGGGCACCTTAAGAACGCCTCGGTTTTTGGAACTACCGTAGCTGTTCCTACCCTAGTAGGTCGAGACTAGCTACCTCGTATTTACTTAGGTATGCGCGCATATGATGTATGTATGTGGTACAAGCCGGGGACCCCAATGATGTTATGATTATGTTTAAGTATTTATAATTATGGTTTTCAAATAAGCATCCTTATGATATATGTATTTGACTCATGCATTCATTCATGTTATGAATTATGTCATAATAAGTATGTTTATGTTTATGTTCATGTTAAGAATTATGCCATGATAAGTATGTTTATGCTTATGTTCATGTTAAAAATTATGCCATGATAAGTATGTTTATGCTTATGTCCATGTTAAGAAATATGTCATGATAAGTACGTTTCATGCTCATGTTATGTTAAGAACTATGTCATGATAAGTATGTTTTATGTTTATGTTTATGTTAAGAATCATGCTATATTAGACGTTCATATGCTTATGATGTACGCTAAGACTATGCTTATGTTTTATGTACAGAATTATGTTATGTCAAATGCTTTATATGTTTATGTTTAAGTGACGCATGGTTTTAGTGAGTAGGAAAGGGTCTTACTAAGCCTATGTGCTTATAGTCTTATTTCTCTTGTACCACAGATCAAGCAAGAGGTTATTAAGTGGAGCAGCAGGAGGGGCAATAGTGTGTGTGTGTGGCAGTGACATGGCAGAAAGAAAAGTTTTAATATTATACTTGTCACATGCTCTATGTTTTTGCAAGTCTCATGCTATAATTAGGATGGTTTTGTTCAAGGAAGATTATACACTTGCTACTTATGTTGCCTGATGGATGACTTATATGAATTTTATGTCATGATACTATGTATGATGTTAATACGCTAAGATCCCATGTCCCCAAGTTAGGAAGGATAGTTAAGACACGTATTCATGATTCAAGAGTTAGGTGCATGTATGTATAAGTTTTAAATGTTTCCGCTGCATTACAATGTTCCCATGCTTATGTATGTTAGCGTAACGCCGTCTCTCGCCACACTGTAAGGTGTGGGATAAGGCGGGCGTTACAGGTTGGTATCAGAGTAGTTTGCCATCTCACTACACACACATCAAGCCTTCTTCCTGCAGCTTCCAAGTAAGTACCTCTATGCATACCTTACTTTCCTTTATGATTCTAGAATATGCAAGTATGAACGATATCTTAGGATAGAGAGTACTCTTAGGATATGTACATATGAACGAGATCTTATCTTACTTTATGGTATCGAATACTTTAGAGTTTGATATGCGGGTAGGAATAACAATCACTTATATTAGCCTTACTTGTCTTATATGAAGAAATGAGATTATATCATTAAAATCAATTTAGAGGATGAAATGAAAAAGTAGAGTAATAATATGAATCATGAAATTGATGAAATATAAGTATTATAGTATAATATGTAGACTGTTTATGAATGATAGTATGTTTCAAACTTTAGTAAGAGGTGTAGTATGAAGTTAGAAATAGAATTGTGAAAAAGTGATGTAAGTAAGTAGTAGTTGGTTAGCAAAGATGTAAGAGAGTTTGCTATTGAAGCAATGAAGTGATGTTGAAAAGTATAAGGAATAATATGATAGCAGAAAAAAAAACTGCTGAAATAGAAGTTAGCATGATGATAATAAAGTGGTATAAGAATGTGTCTGAGATAAAAGTCTAGCTTTTAAGACAGAAATATAGATCTATTGAAGCAAGCAGTCTATTCAGGAAGATGGTAACGTGAATTTAAACTATAAAAAAAAAGTGATGTTGTAGTAAATTGAATGTATTTGAGGAATAGATTCTTGTAAATATATTAGTAGTAGAAAACTTGAAGGCTTCTGGATAATACTTCAAGATATAGCGTAGTCTATACGAACACAAAATGAAGTAATGAGGAATAATTATTAATATAGTAGATTGCAGTCATGTGGAATAAATATAGTAAATGATTGAGTGGCAGTGAAACGGAGTAAATTGGGATAGAAGAGCAAGTAGATGTGAGAGGAGGAATGTGTAAAGTAATGAGGAGATTATCTGTATGAGTGTCATGACTGTCTGGAATTAAGAAAAGTTGTGAACCAAAGCAAGTTTGTACTGTTGATAAAAGGCGTATATTAATATTTAGTGATGAGCATAGAGTAAAGAGAGGATAGTGCTTTATTAATGGAGACTTATTAACTATAGTATTAAGGGAGTAGAGTATTTAGTATAGGTATTCTAAGAGATTATAGTAGTTATGAAATGAAGACTTAGTGATGTATATCTATTAGGAATAGATTAATGTGTTAAGTTATTTGACTTTTTAAGCAGATATATATAGTAGTAGCAATAGAGTAATATTCTTGATATAAGAAAGAGAGAGGGTAAGAACTAGATATGCAAAAGAAGGAGTGATAAAGATCAGCGAATAGGACCTTAGCTATCACTCTGTATGAAGGAACTAGATGTTAATGTTATCAGAGGCAAGAATGTAGTAAGAACTTTGGGTCAAGCAAACTTACTAGGTGAAACGATCTAATAAAGTATAGATTTTGAAAAGATTGATATAGGAATATTTTATAAATTCTTGTTAGAAAATAAATAATGAGAGAGAGTTTTGTAAAGAATAGTATTAGCTTTATGAAATTTGGTAAAGAATATATTAGATACTCGTTGCCTAAAAGTGAGGTTATAAAGAAGTAAGATACGGAGATCATAAGAATGTGATTTTTGCGATTAGAGTGGAGAAAACATGACTAGTAAATGAGAAAAGGTATTTTGATATGTGCAAGAAGACTATGGAAAGATAGAATAAGTGAAGGTAAAGATGACAGTGTTATATATAAAAAAAAGGGGTGTTATAGAAGCAGAGTTAATAGTAGTAGTAGAATAGAGAAGTAGGAATAGGAGAATCATCGATAGCATAGCAAAAAAAAAATTTAGATAAATGTTTTTATGGCTGGAGAAGTAAGTGTTGCTGAGAATAGAGCACCAATAATGATGACAAAGGAATGATCTGTGACATTAGTGGAAGATATAGATAAAGAGTTAAGTAGGCTAGATGAGAGAAAAAAAATGATGAGGATTGATGTTGGTGAATAAGCGAATATGTTGTAGTAAAGTAGTTAAGATAAGTAAAATCAGAAGAGAGTCTTAAATACATTTGTAGAGGAATAATGTTTAGTTAATAAAATGAAGTGCTGATTGATCTAAGTAAAATGAATAACTAAGAGAGCGTAAGTAGATCTCTAAGTGAATTAATGAACAAGAGTAGTGAGATTGTAGATGTTAAATCCGACACTTTTGATGCGATCCAGAAAATTTTTCGGAAGAAGATTTAGGGTTTTCGAAACCCAAACTGAAATTAGAGGATTAAATTTCTTTGAAACTTAAGTTTGGAGGTCTTAAGTGTGATTAAACTCAGACTTAAGGGTGCAGATCTAAATAGGTAAAGAAAGAGGGCTAAATTGCAAATATGACCTCTCTTATATACCTTAACCTAAACTCTATGCGGCCGACCCCTCACGCCCAACCACCGTCTCTTCTCTCTCGATGCCCTAGCCCGAACCCAACGGGCGACGCCCGACGCCTCCCTCTTCTCTTCTCCTCTCCTTCGTCGATCGCCTTTTTTCAGCTTCCATCTCTTCGGCGAGCCCCGCCCTTGGAATCGAGCAAGCGGTTGAGCTCTGATTCCTCTTCTTCCCACAGCTTACGGGCCACTGTCGAACACAACCCTCGCCTCCTCCACCTCGTGTCTCGGCGGAGCAAAAAGGGACAATCAGGGCTGATCTGGAGGCTGGCTGGCGGAGGTATCTGTTAGTGATATGAGAGAAGTGTCCTAAGGCAATCGCCTTATGATTGTAAACATTCATTTTTATAAATGATAATTCACTATATGAGTATACATGTTTGTGTATTTGATTGGGATCTTAAACTCATCTACTGAATGTCCACAATACAATTCACAGCATAAGAGAATTTGTGATGGGATCATTATCTCTAAATGTGCAATTGTGAAGTATTGAAAATATCCCTAGTCGATGAATTGATAAAAACGGACATTATCAATTATGTTGAGACTAGCATGGGTTATTCTCTAAGCAGCTGATTCTCACTGGCTGGTGACATTGGGATGTCCGGAGATAAACATGGATGCTAGTTAAGGGAACTTGTTCATTGGAGTGACTAGCTGTAAAACTTCATATGGTAATCTATATAGATATGCCACTGAAGTTATTACTGCAGCTTAAGTGCGATGTTCCTTTGACTTACGGTGTTCAAGTCATCTTGGTCATGGAGACTTATACTTTAACATCTTAAGCAAGCATCTCCAAGGAGGTGTGGACCCAGGATGATTGGGTATAAGCCGAAGTGCCCGAAGATGTTTGAACAGCCTACAAAGGATTCACCACTCCTTGCGAGGAGATGTATACCCAGGCCTATCGTCGGATTATTACTCAAAGCCTCTGGCCAGAGCATATCATGTTTAGAGTGCGAGTCTCTTAAATACATGAGAGTAATTAGAAATCCAAAGGACGAGAAAGACATTACTTGGGCTAGGTGTGACGTAGTCAGCCTAGTGGGGACTGACACACATAGACTGTGTCCTGAACCAAGTGGGTATAAGATGGTGAAGGGAATGGGGCACGATTCATTAGAGCTGCTGAAGGGTTTCAGAATTACTTCTGAGGTCAACCCGTTGATCTTTCGATTAATTGGGGGTCATGATGTACTACTAGGTGCCACTCATGACCGTTCTATAATTAGTTGATTATAGACGGCCAACATAAATCGAAAGCCTATTTAGTCACATGCACTATGAGTAATCCGAGGGATTTAAAATGAGTTGAAAATTAGATTTTCCGATCAAGAGAAATAAGTCGAATCTGAGTTAATCAGAGGCGCAATGGAAGCTTAAAATGGCTAAGTCTTTTGAAGGCTTATTGGGCGAATTAAATGAGTTTAATTCGCGATTGGTGTGACTTGGTTTGGCCGGCCAAAGAGGGTGCCAAACCCCTTTGGTTTGGCCGGCCATCACTTGGGGAGAAAACCATTTTATTTGGTTTAATTAATAAAATAAATCTAGCGCAATTTGTTTTATAAATTATGGATAAATAAATTTGTGTAAAGAAATTTATATAAATAAATTTATAGAAATTTATTCTTTTATGAAAATTAAAAGTATCCATAGAATGGTTTATTTTAATTGTATAAAATCAATTATGAATTGATTTTTCCATAATAAGAAAGTTTATAATTTCTTGTAAAATTTATTCCATAATAAAAGGAGAGATATAATAGTTTTTATTATAAAGTTAGTTATAATAAAACTTGGTTTAAACGGAATAATTCATAAGAGAATTTATAGGATAAATTTGTTATGAAAATTCCGTTAAGAGAATTTGTTTTATTATAAAGTTAGTTATAATAAAACTAGGCATAACGGAATAAGTCATAAGAAATTTTATAAAGATAAATTTCTTATGATAACTAATTCCGTTAATTCCGTTATAAGAGAGACTTGGCAAGGGAGAGGCCAATATATAAAGGAACCAAAGGCATGCCTTGAATTCCTAATCGATATAGAGTGATCAAGAGATTAACTCTCTCCCTCTCTCTCTTCTATTCTCTTCCCCTCCTTTCTCCTTCCCACCTAGGGCTGGCGCCCCTTAGGGCATCCTAGGGCCGGCGCCCTTCCTTGAGAGCTAGGGCCGGCGCTCCATCCAATCCAAGTGGTTGCCGTGAGCTACATACACCAAGGAGAAGCCAACCAAGAAGAAGAAGAAGCGGATCGCATCTCCTTCCTTCCCGGAATTTGGATTCCGATTCTTGGTGGTTAGTTTCCATTCTTTTCTCTTGTTGTTCTAGTTGTGCCTTTAGAGAATCTAGTAGTTCTCGTCGGCACAAAACTCGTGGCTTTGCGAAGTCATCCCGAAGAGAACTCGACGTGGACGCGAATAGAGGCGAAGCTTCCAAGGGACGCTACGGTTGGATCTCGTCCCTTTCTTCGAGTTACGCGAGGTACAAAGTAAATTAGTTTACTTTTCTGAAAAAGTATTTAATTTATGATCATATCCACACATCATAAGGTTGCATGCTAGATACGTGGTTAAAATAATTTGAGAAATTATTATGCTAATTCTTCCGCTGCACGTAAAAATTTAAAGTTTTACGAACCCGTATCCTTGTCGACATGCACCCGGTCCCAACAGTATCAAGATCTCCTCCCTTAAAATCGATTGGCTCGCCGGATCAGGAGGAGAAGGAGTTGTGCAAGCCGGTAAAGGGAAATGTCTAGGCTAGACCTTGGAATTTCAGCTAGGTAAGTCTGAGTTCATTGGATTTCGACTTGTTTTCCTTGGATCAACTGGAACTAGCGCTCCAATGGTGATACCAATCGTATCCTGATTTAGGGATTGCTCCGGTTCTTCTCTGTGGAGATTGGTTGCTCGATTCCTTGGAGAGGATTTAGGGTTCATCGGAGAGGGACTGCGTGAGCATCAACTCAGGTAAGGTATTGATTTGGTTGTAATAGATTTCTATGTTGTCTATGATAGAAATATGTAAAACTAGCGAGGGATCAGGGAACTAGAGTATGATTCGATTTGCGCTATAGATTAGTTTTTGGAAGCTAAAATCTGGTTGGATCGGTGGTTTATAGCAATTGTTCATTTAAATAGATTGTTAGAATGATTATAGCTTGTAGTATATACCATAGGTTTGTATCGGTGACCTATCTACTAGGAGACAGTCTATTTGGTTTTGTGTCTTGGAGCTGCTTTGAACCTGTTCATGGTGTTCCCTGACCGAGAGCTTCACATGTGAGAAGCCATGGGGATTGGAATGAGAACCTAGCTTTGATACAAGTGGTGGTTAGGTTAGCAATAGTTGATCAGTTTCAATTAATGGGGAATTTGTTGCATGGATTGTCGCTGTAATGGAATAGGTTTTTCTTTAAGTTTTGATCAGTTGATACTATGAGGTGATGCCAATGTGATGTCGTGAGGTGTTGGATGCGGGTGTATTTGTGTTCTTGTTCTTGGATTAGAAAATTGTTGTGTGATTATATAGAATGGGTTCTGTGATTGTGATTGACTCAGTTTAGATTAGTAGTAAGAAGGTTGAGATTAGTAGTAAGAAGGTGATGCCAATGTGATCCTTGATATGTTGTGGGATTGAGATGAGTTTCTTCTTGTGGAATGATTATATTGAGTTCTTTATTTAAGATCTAGAGTTTTCTATTCTCGGATTATAGACTATTGTGTTGGATTTTGTTTGGATAAGTATGATGGTGTTCGATTCGATTTTGGATTAGTTGTTTGTGTTATGAGATTGGATTAGTGATGACGGCGTGAGTTTCTCATCAAATCTGTTGGGTTGTACCGAATTTTTGGTTGAGTATAAAATCTAAGAGTTAACCAAACCATAACTACACGGAGTAGTTGGAAACTTATCATTTAATTAGATGTAATTAAATGAAATAGGTTGAGTAGGTAAACCCTAGAATGGTTTAGGGATTTACTAGCTAGTACTATTTTTTTAAAATAGCTACTTAAATGTGTCCTTTGATACAGGGCACTGATTTGGATTATTGTTGCTGATTCCTGGACGGGAGATTATTATTTGATACGGATGACTCCTACTTTGAGGCGGGTACTTCTTGCTTGTCTTCTTTAGATCCACGTTATCTTTATGCATGGCTATTTGTTATTGATGCAGTAGGCTGATATTGACCTTTATCTGCTACCGTTTTGTTATCCTGCTTGATACTTATGCTTGACCTTGGATATGATCTAAATTTCTTCTATACAGTCTCGTTTATTTGTTATCTGATTCTGTATAGCATTGGTATGAGCATCAGTTTGTGGATAGGGATTAGTATACCATTGTATGGTTGCATTGGTTGATTCTGGTCATACTTGCACGTGTGTCTAGATATGAACTGATTGGGTTATTGTGGTATGTCACCTGGTATTTGCATTGGTTGAATCTGGTTATACTTGCACGTGTGTCTAGATATGGATTGATTGGGTTATTGTTGCATGTCACCTGATATCTGCATTGGTTGATTCTGTTATTACTTGCATGCACACTTAGATGCATGATGGTTAGGTTATTATACTTGTGATCGACCTGTGCATGTTATGTTGAGTTATGTATGATGACCTGGTAGGGGTTGCATGTGTTTGAGTCATGTACCATACCTGCACTGTTGCATGTCGGCGATCAGCGACTCCCTTGTGGTTGAGCCTATCGTCTTCGGGTCATGATATGCGCACACGACCACTCATGGGTTAGTGGATACCGTTAGGTGTGTGCATTTGCTTTATTTCTACTCCGCTCGACCGCTTAGGGGTAGTGGTTTCGGAGCGTGGTAGCAGGCGGAGATCCCTTCTCTTCCCATAGACCAGAGGAGATGAGAGCGACGCTCCCTCATATATACATGGGGTAGGGGGGTGGTCCCCCGCCAACATCCTGTCCACTCGGTCACTTAGGAGCAGTGATATCAGGGTGCGTACAGTGTCACAACTCTACCCACTCGGCCGACATAGTATCGCCTGTCTCGGTGGCTTGATTGGCGTCAAGGGTGACCATGACATTGCATCATGTGCATATGATGCATTGTGCATTTTGATTGTGATTGCTGCATTTATTTGCTGCATTTGTTAGACATGCATGTACAAGATATACTTATGTGTGGTTTGATGACCCTGCACTTGCTCGTGTCGGTACGAGTCTTTTATGGTATGGATAGACTGATTTCTGGTATGTACAGTCAGTTATTACTTCCAGTTATGCATATTCTGCTATTCCTGTTGAGACTGTATCCTGTTGTTTCGTTATAGCTTATTCAACTATTTTGTTCAGCCATGCATATCTATCTATATACCTGCGAGTCCACTTGGACTCACCACCCGTCGTAATATTTTTATTTTCAGGTTGATAGTGTAGGACCGGTGCCGTCGATAGAGGGGGGGTGAATATCGACCGTCCGAATCTTTCGGAGTACTTCGTAAACTTTTGATCTAGACTTAGAGTGTTAGCGCAGCGGAAAATAAATAGAACGAAGAAAAACAAAGACAGTGACACGACGGATTTTTATTTGGTTCCCGACCCCCCAGGGTCAGTACATCCAAGGCCTATGCACGGGTACGCTCGTCCACTATTGGTCTCCTTCCCGGACTTTCCGGAGGCGGAGAAACCCGACATACAGTGCAAGTTTACAATCAGAATATAAGTAAAATTAAGTGCGTAATAGTAAACTCAAACCGAACAAGCAAGATCTGAAAACTCGGCCGATCTGGACCTCCGAAGTGCCGCGCACTTCCTCCTGGAGCCTCCCGGTCGTAGAGTCTCGTCTTTAGCGTGTTGTCGTCGGTCGGAATGATCAGAATGGCTCTGGAATGTTGTTTCTGAAGCAGAGGGGTCGAAGCCCCTTATATAGGCCTCCTGGGGCGCCCTGGACGTTGGGGGCGCCCCGATAAACCCGGTCAAACTTTATCCTTGCGCCGACCTCGCCGCAGCTGATAAAACCTTTGACCAGGGCGCCCCGGACGCTCAGGGCGCCCCGGACGCTCAGGGCGCCCTCATGATGGCTTATCTGTGTTTTGGGTTCGAAACTGTAAATATAGCTTTGAACCAGGGCGCCTCGGACGCTCAGGGCGCCCTGCTTGACACCTGTTCTGCCTGCTTCACGTTTACTGCAATTTTACCTTTGGCTCAGGGCGCCCTGGCTGTTGAGGGCGCCCTCAACACTGGGGGCGCCCTCCTTAAGCCTGCAAACTGGTTACCTTGCTTTGTCTCCGGTTCTGGTTACCTGCAAGATACACAAAGCATATATACATATACTATTAAGCTTAAGGACTTGGTTCGGACTTCGGATTTGCACGAAACCCTAGGTCGAACCGGCACGAGTTCCTATCCCCGAGAACTCGCCCTTCACCTACTCCTTTCAGGAGACGGTTGCCATCCAGTCCTTCGGATGGACTTTTGCTTAGCCTCCGATTACTCTGGATCTCGAGACGCCCGAACCCCGACCCGTCTCTACTCCTGTCCTTAGTCATCGCTCAGCTAAGTTGCTTAGTCCCTCGGACCAAGTCTTCATTTCCTAGCAGTCCTTCGCCAGGTGCCTAGCAGCCCTTCGCTAGGTCTTTGTTACCAAGCGGTCCTTCACTAGGTGCCTAGCAGCCCTTCGCTAGGTCTTAGGGTTACGATACCTAGTAGCCCTTCGCTAGGTGCCTAGCAGCCCTTCGCTAGGTCTTTAGGGTTCCGATGCCTAGATTAACTAGGACTTTTCTTCAACTAAGGTTACTTCTCTCTTACTCCCCTTTGTCTATTTATTGTATCACTGACTTAAGTGTATTGTCAAACATTAAAACACCTAAAGAGGAATATCATTGATGCAACTTGCACCAACAGATAGCTTGCCGGAGGAGCCCAGTTGCCTGTTCCGGGTCCCCACGACTCTATTTGGAAGGGAGCTTCCGCTGGTTTTGGTTTTCTTTTGATAGCATAGTATATGTTTTGTATTCGTTTTGTTATCGAGGTCTTGTATTGGATTATTCTCGGGGTATTGTATTTTTGAGTCCTCTGTTGGACTTTTGTTATGTGGTTTTGCTACGCGACTGCCCTGGGGGTAGCTCATGTGAGTATTACGGTGTTTCATATTGCGTTGTTATCATTTTTCATATATTATATATCTGTTTTGAGGCCTGAGGCCTAATTATAAACTGCGTGTGTTGTATGTTTGTGTAAATTGTCCGCCGGACAGGGGAGATGTTGTCCGATTTTATATTGGATCAGCGGCTCCAATGGTCTCGGGGCGTGACAATTTATTTTGGTATCAGAGCCCAGGTTGCCGGATACCTAGGGACTTGTGGATTTAGGTTTGCGTTGCGTATTTGATTTACGGATTTGTTGGAGGTAAATCTGATACCTACCCGATAGGTGTCGGAGCTCAGGTTTGACGAGGTCTACCTGAGTACATTTCGGATTTTTGGGAGTCGCTTTTGCGGTGTGATTTGTACTCTGGGACCTGGCGGCAACGGGACATCTCCAGGCGGCAAGAGGTATATCTTCTGGACCTATCTTACTTTTAGTATTCACTATTAGAGTTTGGATTGGTTAAACTATCCCAGCTTGGTGGGATCTTATATAAATACCTGATGGATAGATGTTTGTGGATTTGGTTTTAGTTGGATTGACATGTTGTCAATATATTTTATTCGTGATCGTTCATGTGAGCGAATAGTCACATGTTGCGGATGAGGTCTTGGAGCAGAGAATGTTAAATTCTCTAGTGACACTGATTGTTGAGTCGAAAAGCTAAGGTCGAATATGTTAGATCGAGAGAACCGATAGAGGGGGGTGAATATCGGAAATCATTTTTTGGAAAAACTTAGAGCAAGTACGCAGCGGAAATTGAGAAAACAAAATCACACAGAGACATGATCGATTTTACTTGGTTCGGAGCCTGGGTCGACTCCTACTCCAAGGCCCACGGTCGTTGACCGTTTATTTTGGACAATTCTATATGAGGCGCAATAATAGTTTACAAGGATTGATTTACAAATTCAACACAGTAAACTAAATAATTAAAAAGAGACTCTTCTTTTACCGACGTCCGATGTAGGTTGTCTTTTTCGGGGTAGCGGGACGTCGTCGGCTCGAGTTGGGAGGTTTCCGGAGCGAGGCGCGAGAGCAGAAGAGCGTGGAAGCGTTGATTGAAGTGATTGTCGAAGCTTGGGGTCGAGGGCCCTTTATATAGGGCCTGGAGGCGCCCGGGATGTCGGGGGGCGCCCCCCCCCCCCCCACGTGGCATTTGATCCGCCAATTTCTCGGTCAGCGTCTGATCCCTTTACCTTCGGGATCAGGTTTGACTGGGGCACCCGGAGTGCTCGGGGCGCCCGCATTGACCGGGTCAAATCTTCATCTTCTTGGCATCGCGAGGGTGTGCTTCGGTAGCTGGCACTGGGGGCGCCCGCAGCGCAGGGGGCGCCCAGGAGCAGCGGGGGCGCCCGGGAGCACGGGGGCGCCCGGGAGTTGAACTGTCGAAGCTTGCTTTGCTTTCTTATGTTTTGTGTTCACCTTGGGGGCGCCCGGGACACTTTGGGCGCCCTGGTCAGCTGTTGCCTCATTCCTTTGAGGCTCTCTGAGATGCAGACACACGTTCCTTTGGTCTTGCATCCAGGGTTAGTCCAAAACACAATAAAATAATAAAATATTAGTTTATACAGCCTTAGCTATCTTGGTTCTGACTTTGGGTCTCCAAAATGGAGCCCTAGGTCGAACCGAAGCCTACTGTTCCCTCGACGGGGAACGCGTCCTCACCTACTCCTCTCGGGAGAATGTACCTGATGCCAACCGCTCCTCTGGTTGGTCTTTTGCCTGGCGGTCCTTTACCAGGTCTTGGATACCGAGCTATCCTTCGCCCGGTGCCTAGCATTCCTTCGCTAGGGCTTCAGTCCCAAGCTGTCCTTCGCCTGGCGCCTAGCAGTCCTTCGCTAGGGCTTCAGTCCCAAGCTGTCTTTCGCCTGGCGCCTAGCAGTCCTTCGCTAGGGCTTCAGTACCCTGGCATTCCTTCGCCAGTGCCTAGCAGTCCTTCGCTAGGACTTTTTCCCTGGCATTCCTTCGCCAGTGCCTAGCAGTCCTTCGCTAGGTCTTTGGATCCTGGCAGTCCTTTGCCAGGTGCCTAGCTGTCCTTCGCTAGGACTTTGTTTCCTGGCAGCCCTTCACCAGGTGCCTAGCAGCCCTTCGCTAGGACTTTTTCTGCACACTTGCGTAACATCATTAGATCACAAATAGACTTAACTTTGAATCCTTTGCTAATATCAAAACAAGGTTCGATATGGTGCTTCCTGCACCAACAGAATATGTCGGCAACCTATTGAAGGTTAAGGATTTTGGTTTTCCTAGACCTTACTATTCATAGTACATGTATTGGCTATTATTAGCTAAGCGAGAACTAGGGTTGGCTACTGTAATTGGCTCGATCAGTATAGGATCGACATACCTTGGTTGAAGGAGTTTCAGACCTTTGGATTGCTTGTGCCTGGTTAGGTGATCTGGAAGGCACGACTAGGGTTCCTGACCTACATTGATGAAGAAGTGTAGCATGAGTGGTATATTATCATCATTAGCAGAGGATTGACATATTCTATTCCATGGGGACTTTGATCATGCATCACCTGTACCTGATTGATGACCTAGACGGTACAGTTTGATAGGTGACTTGAGCCGATACAGAAAAGTATGGAGCTAAGTTGCTAGACACTTATGGGTTACCGTGTGTACTTGGTTTGGATAACCCAGGGAGGTACCTTAGTACTTATGATTTACGTTGAGGCGAATCACTTACGAGGTTATACCACCTTTGGGTGGAAGATGTTGAGGATAATTGTCAGGGAACAAAGAATCACATCATGATTATATTGAGATACTCATGAGGGATAGCGTGCCTCTATGTTATGGAGTTGGAACTCAGAGGTTTTTGAACCTTGAGTGAAAGAACCGGAGAATATTGGGTTATGAGGCGATGGTTGATCGACTCGCGCATTGCTACGCGATTCCATGAGGGATTTTGATACATAGATTGAGCGTACGTAATTGGATAATCTCAATGGTACATCGGGATGTACGATCCGTTATGGTATTGAGAGGTGGATTGAGATTTGACGAATCTCTATGATATGTTTTGTTTTGAGGATTTTATTAGTGGATATGGAACTGTCGGATTTGTAGTTTTGTGATGGATCATTCAGTGGATATATGATCTTTCTGTGGTTGATTGGTTGGAAGTTTGTTAGTGATGGTAGCATATGGTATTACATATTGGCGGAATTTTTAACTATATGTTATCTTCTGACGATCTAGTGGAGGATATATATATGACTTGTGATGTTTGAAGGATGTTATTGATTTGAGGATACTTGAGTGATACTCATGGATTTGACATTTTACGTTTAAGGATCGGAGTATAGACTTGGCGCCAATGATCTTAGGGTTGAGCACCTTGGATAGGTGTGATGATTGATTGGATTTTCGGGTGTATTTGGTATTGGATGATAACCTCTGGATTGATATCTCCAGTTGCTCCGTAGCGGTGTAACCTTAGGGTATCAGACGGAGTGGTTACTCATGAGGTGTACGGACATGTTTAACTGCTAATGTTTATCGTGCGAAGAATGATGAAATTTGGGGACCAAATTTTTGTTAGTGGGGGAGGATGTTAAATCCGACACTTTTGATGCGATCCAGAAAATTTTTCGGAAGAAGATTTAGGGTTTTCGAGACCCAAACTGAAATTAGTGGATTAAATTTCTTTGAAACTTAAGTTTGGAGGGCTTAAGTGTGATTAAACTCAGACTTAAGGGTGCAGATCTAAATAGGTAAAGAAAGAGGGCTAAATTGCAAATATGACCTCTCTTATATACTTTAACCTAAACTCTATGCGGTCGACCCCTCACGCCCAACCACCGTCTCTTCTCTCTCGATGCCCTAGCCCGAACCCAACGGGCGACGCCCGACGCCTCCCTCTTCTCTTCTCTTTTCCTCTCCTTCGTCGATCGCCTTTTTTCAGCTTCCATCTCTTCGGCGAGCCCCGCCCTTGGAATTGAGCAAGCGGCTGAGCTCCGATTCCTCTTCTTCCCACAGCTTACGGGCCACTGTCGACCACAACCCTCGCCTCCTCCACCTCGTGTCTCGGCGGAGCAAAAAGGGACAGTCAGGGCTGATCTGGAGGCTGGCTGGCGGAGGTATCAAGATCTCCTCCCTTAAAATCGATCGGCTCGCCGGATCAGGAGGAGAAGGAGTTGTGCAAGCTGACAAAGGGAAATGTCTAGGCCAGACCTTGGAATTTCAGCTAGGTAAGTCTGAGTTCATTGGATTTCGACTTGTTTTCCTTGGATCAACTGGAACTAGCGCTCCAATGGTGATACCAATCGTATCCTGATTTAGGGATTGCTCCAGTTCTTCTCTGTGGAGATTGGTTGCTCGATTCCTTGGAGAGGATTTAGGGTTCATCAGAGAGGGACTGCGTGAGCATCAACTCAGGTAAGTTATTGATTTGGTTGTAATAGATTTCTATATTGTCTATGATAGAAATATGTAAATTAGCGAGGGATCAGGGAACTAGAGTATGATTCGATTTGTGCTGTAGATCAGTTTTTGGAAGCTAAAATCTGGTTGGATCGGTGGTTTATAGCAATTTTTCATTTAAATAGATTGTTAGAATGATTATAGCTTGTGGTATATACCATAGGTTTGTATTGGTGACCTATCTACTAGGAGACAGTCTATTTGGTTTTGTGTCTTGGAGCTGCTTTGAACCTGTTCATGGTGTTCCCTGACCGAGAGCTTCACATGTGAGAAGCCATGGGGATTGGAATGAGAACCTAGCTTTGATACAAGTGGTGGTTAGGTTAGCAATAGTTGATCAGTTTCAATTAATGGGGAATTTGTTGCATGGATTGTCACTGTAATGGAATAGGTTTTTCTTTAAGTTTTGATCAGTTGATACTATGAGGTGATGCCAATGTGATGTCGTGAGGTGTTGGATGCGGGTGTATTTGTGTTCTTGTTCTTGGATTAGAAAATTGTTGTGTGATTATATGGAATGGGTTTTGTGATTGTGATTAACTCAGTTTAGATTAGTAGTAAGAAGGTTGATCCTTGATATGTTGTGGGATTGAGATGAGTTTCTTCTTGTGGAATGATTATATTGAGTTCTTTATTTAAGATCTAGAGTTTTCTATTCTCGGATTATAGACTATTGTGTTGGATTTTGTTTGGATAAGTATGATGGTGTTCGATTCGATTTTGGATTAGTTGTTTGTGTTATGAGATTGGATTAGTGATGACGACGTGAGTTTCTCATCAAATCTGTTGGGTTGTACCGAATTTTTGGTTGAGTATAAAATCTAAGAGTTAACCAAACCATAACTACACGGAGTAGTTGGAAACTTATCATTTAATTAGATGTAATTAAATGAAATAGGTTGAGTAGGTAAACCCTAGAATGGTTTAGGGATTTACTAGCTAGTACTATTTTTTTAAAATAGCTACTTAAATGTGTCCTTTGATACAGGGCACTGATTTGGATTATTGTTGCTGATTCCTGGACGGGAGATTATTATTTGATACAGATGACTCCTACTTTGAGGAGGGTACTTCTTGCTTGTCTTCTTTATATCCACGTTATCTTTATGCATGACTATTTGTTATTGATGCAATAGGCTGATATTGACCTTTATCTGCTACCGTTTTGTTATCTTGCTTGATACGTATGCTTGACCTTGGATATGATCTAAATTTCTTCTATACAGTCTCGTTTATTTGTTATCTGATTCTGTATAGCATTGGTATGAGCATCAGTTTGTGGATAGGGATTAGCATACCATTGTATAGTTGCATTGGTTGATTCTGGTCATACTTGCACGTGTGTCTAGATATGGTCTGATTGGGTTATTGTGGTATGTCACCTGGTATTTGCATTGGTTGAATCTGGTTATACTTGCACGTGTGTCTAGATATGGATTGATTGGGTTATTGTTGCATGTCACCTGATATCTGCATTGGTTGATTCTGTTATTACTTGCATGCACACTTAGATGCATGATGGTTAGGTTATTATACTTGTGATCGACCTGTGCATGTTATGTTGAGTTATGTATGATGACCTGGTAGGGGTTGCATGTGTTTGAGTCATGCACCATACCTGCACTGTTGCATGTTGGCGATCAGCGACTCCCTTGTGGTTGAGCCTATCGTCTTCGGGTCATGATATGCGCACACGGCCACTCATGGGTTAGTGGATACCGTTAGGTGTGTGCATTTGCTTTATTTCTACTCCGCTCGACCGCTTAGGGGTAGTGGTTTCGGAGCGTGGTAGCAGGCGGAGATCCCTTCTCTTCCCATAGACCAGAGGAGATGAGAGCGACGCTCCCTCATATATACATGGGGTAGGGGGGTGGTCCCCCGCCAGCATCCTGTCCACTCGGTCACTTACGAGCAGTGATATCAGGGTGCGTACAGTGTCACAACTCTACCCACTCGGCCGACATAGTATCGCCTGTCTCGGTGGCTTGATTGGCGTCAGGGGTGATCACATGTGGTTGGCTTGGGCGGCATCTAGGGTTTTGGAGGCATAACAAATGACATGTGGTGCTCCATCTACCCTCTGTGTTAGAACAGCTCCCACTGCAAAATTAGAAGCATCACACATTAATTCAAATGGTAAAGTCCAGTCAGGTGATGTAATAATAGGAGCTGAGGTAAGAGCCTCCCTGAGTCTATGAAAAGCTTCCTTGCATTTTTCATCAAAGTGAAACTCAACGTCCTTCTGCAAAAGTCGTGTCAAGGGTCGAGCAATCAAGCTGAAGTCTCTAATAAATCTGCGGTAAAATCCTGCATGTCCAAGAAAAGCACGAATATCTCGTACGCATACGGGGTTAAGATAAAGAAGAAATAACACTGATTTTAGCAGGATCTACCTCAATACCTTTCCGAGAGACTATGTGTCCAAGTACTATCCCGTGCTCTACCATAAAGTGGCATTTCTCAAAATTAAGAACAAGGTTAGTTTCAATGTAACGATGTAAAACCCTAGACAAGTTATTTAAACATGAATCAAAAGACGTGCCATAAACTGAAAAATCATCCATGAATACCTCCATACAGTCCTCTAGCAACTCATCGAATATACTCACCATGCATCTCTGAAAGGTACCGGGTGCGTTGCAGAGTCCGAAGGGCATACGTCTATAGGCAAAAGTGCCAAAGGGGTAAGTGAAGGTGATCTTCTCCTGATCCTCTGGATCTATGCAAATCTGAAAATAACCTGAAAATCCATCCAAGAAACAATAGTGCGACATCCCTGCCAGTCTCTCAAGCATCTGATCAAAGAATGGTAAAGGGAAGTGATCTTTCCTTGTGACCTTGTTGAGCTTCCTGTAATCAATGCAGACTCTCCAGGAATTCTTGACTCTGGTGGGCACTAGTTCATTGCTTTCATCCGCCACCACGGTCACTCCAGATTTCTTGGGCACCACGTGAATAGGACTGACCCACTCACTATCAGAAATAGGGTAAATGATACCTGCTTGTAGAAGTCGAGTCACCTCTTTCTTTACAACATCCAAAATAAGTGGGTTGAGTCTCCTTTGTAGTTGCCTCACAGGTTTGACATTGTCTTCTAAAAATATCCTGTGCATGCAAATAGCTGGGCTGATACCTGGTATATCTGATAAAGTCCACCCAATCGCCTTCTTGTAGTGCCTCAGGACTTGCAGTAATTTTTCTTCTTGTTCTGACTCCAAATGCTGTGCAATAATTACAGGGAAAGCCTGCTCCTCTCCTAGATATGCGTACTTCAAATGACCTGGTAATGGCTTCAGTTCACTCTGGTCTTCTTCAGTAGAAATAAGTGGTCCCTGGGGCTTAGTGCAATCCCCTACACTTTGAATATCAAGAAAAATAGGTGATCCTTGGGGCTCTGTGCAATCCCCTACACCTAGAAAAATCTCTCCAGCTGGAAATGTGTCTGAAATGTCTTCTGAAAATTCCTCAGTCTCAGCAGTAAGTATTTTCTCAGTCTCCTCTGAATCAATAGCTCCTCCAGAAAAATCCTCCAGAAATCCCTCAGCCTCTAAATCTGTCTGCGCCAGCTCCTCAAGAATATCCATGCTCATGATGGAGTGGTCCTCTCTCGGATGCTTCATAGCATCAAAAAGGCTAAACTGAACAACCGTGTCTCCAATCTCCATGGAAAGTGTACCGGCATATACATCAATCTTGGTTCTAGCAGTCTTCAGAAACGGTCTGCCTAAAATAAGTGGAGAACGGTGTGCATAGTAATCTCCCTCCATATCCAAAATATAAAAGTCTGCAGGAAATATTAGCTCCTTTACCTTCACCAACACATCTTCAATCATACCTGCTGGATGTGTCTGACTCCTGTCTGCTAGCTGTATCATCACACCAGTGGGCTGTAAAGGGCCTATGCCAAGCATCTGAAATACTGACCTGGGCATCACATTTATGGAAGCTGCTAAATCTAACATAGCGTCATGGAATATGGTACTCCCTATCTCACAAGAAACAGTGAATACCCCTGGGTCTTCACACTTCTGAGGAATAGTGTGGATAAGTGCTGAGATATTCTTCCCAAAGCTGACTAACTCATTTTCCTTAAGTTTCTTTTTGTGAATACAAAGATCTTTCAAAAACTTAGCATACTTTGGAATTTGCTTGATCATGGTCAACAAAGCTACATTTATCTCTACCTTACTGAAAAGTTCCACTAGTTCATTGAATTCCTTGGCCTTCTCTTCCTCCACTTGCTTTTTGGCATGTGTTCTCTGCTGTGGAAAGGGTAAAGGAACCCTAAAATCATCTTCTTTGGCCGGAAGTGGAGATGCTGAATTCTGCCCTGCTGTCCCCTGCGAAGTGGCTGCTGTCCCTTGCATTTCGCCACTGATTTCTTCTCCGTTTTCCACCAAATTTGGAGGGTTTCTTGAGGAGGGTGTTGGGAACGGGCTAGGGGTGGAATCAGATGAATTTGAAGTCATTTCATGCATGTTCTGGGCCGGAATTGAGGTTGCTGTCCGGTTCTCTGAAAAATCTGCTCTTGGACTCTTGGGAGATGATGTGACCTTCCCACTTCTCAAAGTTATAGCACTCACATTTTCTTTAGGATTAGGAACAGTTTGGGAAGGGAGTTGACTTGATCCTTGAGCTTGGTTTTGATTGATCCCACTAGCCAATTGCCCTATTTGCCTCTCAACATTCTGATTGACTTGTTGTTGTTGTTGTAGAACTTGTTGTATTTGTTGTTGCCAAGCTTGTTGTTGCTGCATCATATGTTGAAACATATCATCAACCCTCTGTTGGGGCGCATTTCCTCCACTTGAGCTCCCATAACCTCCTTGGTTAGCATAGCTCCTTGACGGACCTTGAAATGAAGAAGTAGTCGGCTGAAATGGTTGAGCTTGCTGTGATCCTTGAAAACATGGTGGTTGGGGCTGTTGATAGGGCTGATTCAATGGCTGATATGCTTGGAAACCTTGCTGGGAATTGTAGGACTGAAAGTTCTGATTTTGAGATGGAAAATTAGATGGTGAGGGCTGAAAACTCTGACTTTGAAACCCTTGATTATAGGGCTGGAAATTCTGATTCAAGGGCTGTGAAGGCTAAAAATTTTGTTGGTTTTGAGCTTGGAAAGCTGGGAATGATTGCAAACCTTGCTGCCCTTGATAATATTGCTGGAATTGAGGTTCGAACTGCTGAAATTGTTGCTGAAATTGTTGGGAATTAGGCTGAAACGGAGGCTGAAAATTTTGGTTCGACGGCTGAAATGGTTGCTGATTAATCTGAGTTTGCTAGGGCTGGTGGAAGTTCTGTAATGGCTGCTGTGAGGGCTGCGTTTGAGGGTCTTGTTGGCAAAAGCATTCCCGTACCTCAAGTTAGGATGATTCCTCCAACCGGGGTTATAAGTAGAGGAATAAGGATTGTTTCTTGCTTGAAATTGTCCTCTCACTAATGTTGCTACTGTCTCGTCCTGTTGGAGGGTAGGGCATGAATCTGAGGTGTGCTCTTGACTAGAGCAAATGCCACACACACTCATCACTTGACTTGACTGTGGAGGTACTGAAAGAGTTGAGCCTTGATTTGCATTATTAACCTTCAACTCCTTAATAAGTGATGTGATCTCTGCCAATGAATTCCTTATCTCTTTCGATTCAGTAGGAACTACCTGAACTTCACCCACTCCTCTGGTGGTCAAGGCTCTACTCCCAAATTGTTGGGAATTCTCAGCCATATTAGAAATTAGCTCCCTAGCTTGCATTGACGTTTTATTCACTAGGGCCCCTCCAGATGCAGCATCTATCATAACTCTGTCCATCTGCAGCAATCCTTCATAAAAGTACTGAATCAATAATTGCTCACTGATCTGATGCTGGGGGCAACTTGAACACAACTTCTTGAATCTCTCCCAGTAATCATATAGTGTCTCGCCCACCACTTGCTGAATCCCACAGATGTTTTTTCTGATTATAGCTGTCCTGGAGGCTGGGAAATACTTCTCCAAAAATTTCTTCTTCATAGCGATCCAACTAGACACATGTCCTGTAGGCAGATAATTAAACCAGTCTTTTGCTGCTCCTGTCAGTGTGAAGGGAACAACTCTCAGCTTGATGTCTTCTTCAGAAATGCCCTGAGGCTTCATAGTAGAGCATACCACATGGAATTCATGCAGGTGTCTGTTGGGATCCTCTCCAGTTAATCCCTGAAACTTTGGCAGCAAATTGATAAGTCCAGATCTTAACTCAAAATTTCCCCCCAGCTCTGGATAAGCTATGCTGGAGTACTGAAATGCAGCGTCTGGTGCTGCAAGCTCCTTCATCGTTCTCTGGTGGTCTGCCATATCACTGCCTGAGTGAGTGAAAATAGTCTGGATAGGAGGGATATCTGTAGTCTCAGAAAGAATGCCCTGGCTCCTCCTAGCTCTGAAAGTCCTCTCAATCTCAGGGTCGAATTCTTCTAAATCACCACCTGAAGACCTGGTCATAAAACAAAACAAATCACAGTAAAAATGGATAAAAAGATAAAACAAATAGAATCAAATCAACAGATATAACAATAAGCACAAAAATAACTCAAGAATAATATGAAATGAGTGCACAAGCAAAAATCAAACAAATCAACTAGTAAGTTCCCCGGCAACGGCGCCAAAAATTTGATAGGCCCAAACTATGTGTCACGAATGTGGGTCTCAAATTTAAATGTATATGAATGCTGGAAACCCTTTTTACAATCAAAATCTAAAAATGTAGCAAAGGGGCCACAGGTCGTATTTTTCTCGGGGCTAGTTGTCTTGTTTGACTCGAGCTTGGTTTATGTGTCGTTTGTGTTTTTGGGGTTTCAAATAAGTAATTGGGTTTTGGGTTATAATCGCAAATGAAATTTGCAATGGAGAAGTAAGAATCTTAAGCTAATGAACTAAACAAGAAGTTGGCACTAAAGAAAAACTCAACTAATGGTAAACCAAATCAAACAAGGAACTTAACCGAATTGGAAAACAAATCTAAANATAACTCTGTCCATCTGCAGCAATCCCTCATAAAGTATTGAATTAAAAGTTGCTCGCTGATCTGATGCTGGGGGCAACTTGAACACAACTTGTTGAATCTCTCCCAGTAGTCATATAGTGTCTCGCCCACCACTTGCTGAATTCCACAGATGCTTTTTCTGATTATAGCTGTTCTGGAGGCTGGGAAATACTTGTCCAAAAATGCCTTCTTCATAGCGATCCAACTAGACACATGCCCTGTAGGTAGATAATAAAACCAGTCTTTTGCTGCTCCTATCAGTGTGAAGGGGAAAGCTCTCAGCTTGATATCTTCTTCAGAAATGCTCTGAGGCTTCATAGTAGAGCATACAACATGGAATTCGTGCAGGTGTCTGTTTGGATCCTCTCCAGTTAATCCCTGAAACTTGGGCAATAAATTGATGAGTCCAGATCTGAGCTCAAAATTACCAGCTAGCTCTGGATAAGCTATGCTGGAGTACTGAAAGGCAGCATCTGGTGCTGCGAGCTCCTTCATAGTTCTCTGGTGATCTGCCATGTTACTCCCTGAGTGAGTGAAAATAGTCTAAATAGGAGGGATATCTGTAGTCTCAGAAAGAATGCCCTGGCTCCTCCTGGCTCTGAAAGTCCTCTCAATCTCAGGGTCGAATTCTTCTAAATCACCACCTGAAGACCTGGTCATAAAACAAAACAAATCGCAGTAAAAGTGGATAAAGAGATAAAACAAATAAAATCAAATCAACAGATATAGCAATAAGCACAAAAATAAATCAAGAAAGATATGAAATAAGTGCACAAGCAAAAATCAAACAAATCAACTAGTGCTCCCCCGGCAACGGCGCCAAAAATTTGACAGACCCAAATGAGCTGGATTAAATTGTCATGAAATGTGGATCCATCAGAATTTAGAATTTATAAATGTGCTGGAAACCCTTTTTACAATCAAAATCTGAAAATGTAGCAAAGGGGCCACAGGTCGTATTTTTCTCGGAGCTAGTTGATATAATTTGATTCGAGCTTGGTTTATGTGTCGTTTGTGTTTTTGGGTTTCAAATAAGTAATTGGGTTTTGGGTTGTAATTCAGAGATGAAATCGCAGTGGAAAAGTAAAGAACCTTAAACTAATGGACTAAACAAGAAGTTGACACTAAAGAACTCAACTAATGGTAAACCACTTCAAAGCACTTACAAAATTTTTTTTGGAAACCGATTCCTGATTTCAAAAACAAAAGAAATGCTAAGTAATGAAGTAGAGGCAGTGATGGGAGTTTTCGGTAAGCAAATCGAGCTTAAAACAAGTGCTAACTATGGAAGTCGGAAATTAAGCAAACAACAATATTAACTCAAACTAACTACAAATTTTGGAAACTAACCAATGCAAAGAAAATTCAGGGATTCTAAAGGTGATATCAATAGACTTCAAAAGCTGTCCTACACCAGAAAAACTGGTGAAAATCTGATGCAAATCAATGCTCCAACAACTTGGCACGCAAGATGAAACTCTTGTGCCAAGGCTGAATTTTTGTGCCAAAAACTGATTCTAACAGTTCGGGATTGCAGCTGATCAAATACAATTTGAGAAAAACAAACTATCAATGAAGAACTTGGCAGGAATGGATGAAGAAACCCAGTCCCAAACAGTTCACTTTAGACACAAACCGAAAATACACAAGTGCATGTGCAGAATTGTAAACAACAACAACAACAACAACAAAGCCTTATCCCACTAGGTGGGGTCGGCTATATGGATCCTTTTACGCCATTGAGTTCTATCCCCTACTATATCATCATCTAGATTTAAATAAAATTTATCTTGTTTTATTGTTGCCAACCAAGTCTTTTTTGGTCTTCCTCTCCCTCTTTTAATGTGCGTATTTATCATAGTTTCACATCGTCTAACAGGGGCATTTATTGGTCTTCTAAGTACATGTCCGTACCATCTCAAACGTGTCTCCCGAAGTTTTTCTTCAATAGATGCAACTCCGACTTTCTCTCTAATACTCTCATTCCTTATTCTATCCATCCTCGTATGTCCACACATCCACCTTAACATCCTCATCTCTGCAACTTTCATCTTTTGCTCATGTGCTCGAGTCATAGCCCAACATTCAGCACCATATAACATAGCAGGTCTAACTGCCGTTTTGTAGAACTTCCCTTTAAGTTTTAGAGGTACCTTACGATCACATAAGACACCCCGATGCTAATCTCCATTTCAACCATCCTGCTTGTATTCTATGTAAGACATCTCTCTCAATTCCTCCATCACTTTGCAAGAACGATCCTAAATACTTAAAGTTCTCGATTTTAGACAACTCATCATCTCCTATCTTAACAATTGTTTCACTACGTCTAGCATTGCTAAACTTAAATTCCATATATTCAGTCTTTACTCTACTAAGCCTAAAACCTTTCATTTCTAGAGTTTCCCGCCAAGATTCTAGTTTAGCATTTACTCCTTCACGTGTCTCATCTATCAAAACAATATCATCTGCAAACAACATGCACCATGGCACTGTATCTTGAATGTGCCTAGTGAGTTCATCCATGATTAGTGTAAAAAGATAGGGACTTAAAGCTGATCCTTGATGTAACCCTATCCTTATTGGAAATGCTTCAGTCAATCCACCTGAAGTCTTCACTCTAGTCGTTACATCTTCATACATATCTTTAATTAGGTCAATATATGTTACGCTAACGCCTCTCTTTTCTAGAATTCTCCATATAATTTCTCTTGGTACCCTATCATAAGCTTTTTCTAAATCAATAAATACCATGTGTAGATCTTTCTTTTGCTCCCGATATTTTCAATTAATTGCCTAAGAAGATGTATAGCTTCTATTGTCGACCTTCCAGGCATGAACCCAAATTGATTTTCGGTTACCGTGGTCTCCTTCCTCAATCTTTTTTCTATTACTCTTTCCCAAAGTTTCATGGTATGACTCATTAATTTAATACCCCTATAGTTTGCACAATTTTGTATGTCTCCTTTGTTCTTATATAAGGGAACTAGACTACTTACCCTCCATTGATTAGGCATTTTTTTTGTTTTCAATATTAAATTAAATAATTTTGTAAGCCATTCAATACCTTTTTTCCCTAAACATTTCCATACCTCTATTGGGATATCATCCGGTCCCACGGCTTTTCCATTTTGCATCCCTTTCAAAGCTTGTTCTACTTCTGAAGTTTGAATTCTCCGATGAAAATTAAAATTTCTATACTCATTTGAAATACTTAAATTGCCTAAGTCAACAAGTCTAGGGTAGAACTCGCATACAATTGATACAAAACTCAGAGGCAAATTGACTAAAATGGCAGAAAGAAAACTGAAGTTGCAGAATTTCTGAAATCTGGATGCAGAGTTGGTACGCAAGCTGAATTTGGCACACAACAATTGAATTGCAGGGAACTACAATTAAATGCTATGATATCTAAGCAACCTATCTATCTAATGCGAGAGCAGAAATTAACAACTAAAAAGCTTGAAAACAATTCAGAAAACAAACACTCGGAAACAAATCAGAAACTGAAAGAAAATTGCAGAATTTGAATGGCACGCAAGCTGGAATTTGAAACGCAAGCTACAAACAGATACTAAACTATAATTGAGTTCAATTGATCACTGAACAAAACACTTAGCTGATTTACTTGCAGAAAACAAACCTAACTTAAGCAAAAACAATTTAAGAAAGTAAACTAACAGCTGATTACTAAAATGCAGGAATGAAACATTGCAGAAATCGAAATTACAGTCAAAACAACAGAAATTAACTAACTACACTACTCCTCAATCCTTCTCCAACTCAAGAGCTCCTTGGTCGTCAATCAAGGGAGAACATCGGACCCGCAAGCTCAACAAATCAGTGAAGAACTGCCTCTGCTACTGAATCAAATCAGCCCCTGCTCAAGCCGAAATCTGCTTCCAATTTCTCAAACTCGCTGTGGTGGCTTGCGATTGTGATTAAGGAATGATCCGAACCTTCCACGGAACCCCTCTGGACAGCTCGAATGCAGTGGCGATGGTGCACAGCTGAGCTCGCTGAAATCGGATAACAAAGCTGCTGAAACCTCACGCAGCCTTGCTATTGAGCAAAACCCAATCTGAAAACCTCACTGAGACTCTCTTCACTGACATAGCTCTTGCTCTAGTGAAAGATTGAGGGATCACGCCTTCGGATGGATGAAGAACATGAAGAACACGATGAACACGCAAAGGAAGCTACTGTTGCGGCGAAGACGCGATGAAGGGAAGAAGCTGCGCAAAATTTCCTTAAGTAATTAACATTGGACGACTCAGATTGAATTGAGGAAATCCAACGGCTGATCTTGCTCTGATTGGAGCCAAACTTTGATGATGATGATCTGGGGTCAGGATCTGCCTTGTGGTAGCTCGGATCCTCCAGATGTGCAACGGATGGTCCAGATCAACCCAATCTTTGAATGGACGATCTAGAGCCCTCTGAGCTTGATCCAACGGTTGATTTAGCTCTGATTGGGATGAAACCTTCAGATCTTGATCAGAGTGCTTGATCAATCCTAACCCTAGTTTGGATTGCTTCAGATGGTCCCGGATAGCTCAGATCTAGCCGCTTTTGAATCGGACGGCCCGGATTAATCGTAAGCTTGATAATTCGATCCGGTTCCACTTCTGACTCAAGTTTGACCCAGAGTGCCCTAGGTCCATGAACCTTTCATACCTACAAAAATAGATCCAAAATTTAGTGGCCAATTAATCCAAATATGTGTAAATTTGCAATTAAGTCCAAAATTAGACTAAGTTCTAAAACCTAGGGCAATTTCATAATTAAGTAATAAAAACATAGGTCAATATAGATTTTAGCAATTAAAATAATCAACAAAATGATACTTATCAATGGTCTGTTAAATTTTTTATTTTATCTCTCTATAAATAATTATGAAATCTATCTTGTGGGAACGCATGATTTTTTATTTTTATTGAATTAATGACTCCAAGCATAACTTTGTGTGTTTTTAAGATGATAGATGTATCTCTTGACCTTGACCTAGCTAGAGCATGATGTTACTTTCAAAAATGGTGATAAGTCTATTTTTCTAAATAATGCTAAACATGATTATGATTTTGAATGGAAATTGGATGGAAATTATGTGGCAGAAGACAAAAAATAAAATAAAAAATTTATATTTATTCTTATTTCACTTTCTCTTGTTTATTTGATCGTTACGCATTTGACAATTTCTATATAATGATGCCTAAAAGAATAGATCTTTAGCAAGTGACACGATGGAACGTACGCTAGGGTGTGAATAGCCATGCTTTTCTTCCTCGTGTCATTCTTATTATTTATAGGTTAATACGTAGCAAAATAATAAAAAATAAAATAAAATACGAGATACCCATCAAGTTTTATTTGATTCATAATTCCTACAGTACTTATATCCAAGATTATGTCATAATGTGAATGCTACTGTTTTCTCCGTTTTAAGATACCACCCGACTCTTACAAATAATAGGCAAATAAACAATTGATCAACGAATAGATAAGAGTAGTAGAAATCCTCAGAACTATGCTGTAGTGAAAAAATGATTAATTATCATTTTAGATATTTATAGTTCGATTCTTAACTACGATATATTTTGTAGGAATTTTTTTCTCCAAATAGAACGCAAATCCTAGGACGCTGGATTTCTGAACCGCCTACCGCGAGCACTTCCCGATTTAACCAGATAGCCGATGGGAAATTCCATGAGACTGGATCGACCATCCGAGCTTCGATATTACCCAACCTCGTTAATCATTTTTTTTATTTTTTTATAAGAATAGTAGAACAATCAAACTTTACTAGATCCCCTCCAGAAGTCGTAAATGCAGCGATATTCTTCTTGTGTTTCTTGAATCTCACAAACATAACTTGAGAGAATAGAGTCGTACGAGATCTTAGATGAATTGATGATGATATTGAAGAACTTTGAACCTCTGCGTCTATTTAACATTTTTTCGACCAGTTGACGACGTCCGGTCACCTGGAGGCCTTTGAACAACTGAACCTACTCAGCTCTCAATTTGATCAGCTTCAACTTCAGATATGATGACTTGGCGAATTTTGATAATTTGAAACACTTCCGATCTCATGGAGTTTGTCAAACCTAATCTGTTGACTACCTCGCTCGGACCTAATCTCAGTTGGTCATTCCGGCCGCTCAAAACTTTGGGTCGACGTGATTACCTCTGGTTGTCCGGAGCCTCTAAGTCTGCCATCAACTTCTTACAAGACAAAAGTTAAACAAACATACAAAATATACTAAGCCTTGTATCTAGTCTACTTAACTTACTAGACTTTTCACTTGATTCGAGTTTACTTTTTCATCACTTCTAATAATTATTTAAGGTTCACTGTCCTTAGATTTTTCTTTTGCCAAACATCCGATCATTTTTGACCTGTTAACATTTTCCTTGCCATCACCACCTGACTTGTCTGAACTTCCTATTTTGCCTAATCAAGACTTCTCACTCTTCTGCTAAGCATTTAGTCACCCTTAATCTACTTAAACCTTACCACTTACTTCCAAGCATCTGGTTAACCTTGACCTGCTTGGATCCGCTCAAACAAGCAGCAGCAACTCTTGAATGGGATGGTGACACAACAAGAGGAGGAGAAAATAAAACCCCCAAAGAGTTATGCCTCTTGAGTAGGCTAACTTATCTACAAGAGGTGTAGCCCATCAGTGCTTCCGACGCGGCAAATGCTTTCCATATTTGACCTTTGTATGATTCAACTAGACTTATTCTCTCTCTTAGAGAATTTTATTCTTTAACTCATTTTTAGATCTTTAAGAGATACTCGTAGTGCGTATGACCTAATAGGTTCTCAGTTATGTTGGTCATTCATAATTAACCATTAATTATGAATTAATCATAAATAACACCTAGTAGTACATCATGATCCCTAATTGATCGAAAAATCATAGTTGACATCAAAACATCTTTTGAACTCTTCAACGACAACAGTTATTAGTGTGTCTATTCCTTTTACTTATCTTATATCCACTTGGTTCAAATTATGATTTATATGTCAGTCCCCACTAAGACTACGTTATACCTAGCCCAAGTTGTAATTCCTTGTCCTATGGATTTGAATTACTTAAAAGTATATGTCCAAGAAGACTATCCTCTTGATGTGTTTATATTGACCAAAGACTTATGAGTAATAAACTTGGAAAGAGGTCGTAGGGTATATGTCTCTTTATCAAAGGAGCGGTGAATCCTCAATGGACTTCTCAAATATCTTCAGAAATATTAACTTATACGTAATCATATGAGTAATAAACTTGAAAAGAGGTCATAGGGTATATGTCTCTTTATCAAAGGAGCGGTGAATCCTCCATGGGGTTCTCAAATATCTTCGGAAATATTAACTTATACGTAATCATCCTAGACCCACACCTCATGGGAGATGTTCTACTAAGATATCAAAGTATACGTTTTCATGACTAAAATAACTTGAATACCTTATGTCTAAAGAAACTTGCACTCAAAATGCAATAAAATCTTCATTGACATGTAAAGAACAACATGAAGTCTTATAGCAGGTCACATCCAATGAACTAATTATCAATAACTAGCATCTATATATTAACTCTCAACGCCCCTATATTTTCAACCAGCTAGGATCGACTACTTTGATAAACCAAAGAGTATAAGGTATGCTAGTCTCATAGAATTAATGATGTCCAATTTTATCAATTTATCGACTAGAGAAGATTTCAATATATACATAATTATACATGATGAGATACTTACTAATTGTGATCCAATTACAATTTCTATTATGCTATACATTGTATTGTCGACTTCATTAATTGAATTTAAGATCAAATCACATACATATATAATGCACACTCAAATAGCAAATTTTATTTATCAAATAAATAAGATAATATTAAAAGTGATTGCCTTGGTATCTAATATTATAGGTCTCAATATACCTCTCAACTTATTTTGTAGTAGAGGTTTTGTCAAAAGATCTGCTAGATTCCTTTCAGTGGGAATTTCTCATGCAATTTGAATTTCTTTCCTACATATGATCTCCCTGATCAAGTGATAGAGACAAAACACATGTTTACATCGTTGATGGTACCTGGTTTCTTTGGCATATGCAATGGCCTCATTGTTGTCATAGTAAACTAATAATGCTTCAACAATAATGCTTGGAACTACTCTAAGTTTAGTAATGAACTTCTTGATCCAAACAGTTTCCTTTGCCGCCTCAGATGCCGTAATATATTTTATTTCAGTGGTAGAATCAACAATAATTTTGTTAGTGTTGGAAGCACTAACTAATCAAACCTATGTTTATATATTGACAAAGGTTTAAAGTTAAGGTTCATTGTGATCTAACATACTTAACTAAGTGCGCAGGGAAGTCCTAGTTGAGGTTAAGCGAGGAAGTCCTGGTCAAGTGAATTGGGCTGGTTAAGAGGATTGGGTTGGTCAAGAGAATTGGGCAAGAAGTCCTAGTGAAGAGGATTGGGCAAAGAAGTTCTGGTCAAGTAGACTAGGCAGAAGTCTTGATAGATCGAGGACGTTAGACAGAAGTCCTAGGGTTTGAGGGCATTAGGTGGGAAGAAGCCCTGGGGTCGAGGACACCAGGCAGAAGTCTAGGTGGGTCGAGGACTAGACGTATAACGGGAAGTCTCGAAGGTCAAGATCAGATGTTGAGCAAAAGTCCAAATAGGTCTGAAAGACCAGATGTTTGGTAGCAGGTAAACTCTCTTGAGAGGAGTAGGTGAGGACACGTTCCCCGTTGAGAAAATAGTAGGTGTCGGTTCGACATAGGGTTTCACTAAAAATTCAAAAGTCAAGCTCGGATAGTCCAAAGACTGTCAAAATATTTCATTTCATATTACTATATTTTATGTGCTAACTCTATGATACAGAAGTCAAAAAGCTTGAAAGAGTTTATTCAGGCACCTGGAAGGGTTCCATGTGTCCTATATCGACACAGGCGGCTACAAGGTATCCAAGTGGCCTGATCACCTTGGCTCATGGTAGGATGAGGTGGCAACCTCAGATTGGTCGACACACGTCAACATTTAAACTCCTGGAAGTGATCTAGGCGCCTGAGACTGATAGAATCAATTAGGATAGAGGTTTACTCAAATTTCGCAATGTCAGGGATTGAAGCGCTTGAAAGGGATTGAGGGGCTTGGATATGGATAATCTGCAATGAGAATGGATCAGGATTATATCAACCCCGAATAGAGCGCCTCAAAGGGGATATAGGCATCTGGAAAGGCCTATAAAGGAAGGGTTCGACTAGCACCTCAGACACATCATTCTCTATGACTTTTGTACTCGTGTGTTGCTCCAAAACTCTGCTACAATACCAAAACACTACTCCGACAATAACCTCCAACTCTAATCTTCTTCTGGGTTGTCGGTATAATTGCTTTTTCTATTATGCTTTATTTCCTTATTTATAATCAGATATTTTGTACTTATCGAACTCTTAGTGAATTTCCCGATGAAAGCTAACTTTGGTTGTAGGTGAAATGTGTAAGTACCCCGGATTAATTTTTATGTAGTCAACCGAGTAAAGTTAGGTGTTGTGGCATTTAATCCTTGTGTCTAAGTGTGCAAGAGCTTAGGAGCACTAAAAGTTGAGTGGAAGATACAGCGAGGGAGAAGGATAACACAGGGAAGGGAGCCGATAGATTCAATTTATACAAGGGACGAGAAGCTACGAAAGAGTACACCGATGGATGAGAAGGATGTGTGTGACGTCTAGGGGATGAGAAGCTAGGGAGGAAGTTCGTTCAAGGAGATGGTCGGAGTTAGATTTGGGTGAGCTCAAATCTGGACAGCCGGAGCATAACCAAGCAAGCTGAGTCCAAAAAGGTCAACTTGGATGCCTGAGGCGCCTCAGTTGTGACTGAGGATGCCTCGGATGCAGAACTTGGAGCTGTCGCTGAAAGGTGAGAGGGCACCCTAGTTTGTAACCAAGGCACCCTTGGTCAAAACCAAGGTACCCTAAGTGAACAATAGTCGTTAGTCTACCATTGCTGTGTGAATAAAACTTTAACCATCCAGTGCTCCTTGAGTCACATCTAAGATGCCTTAGTTACAACAAATGGTACACTGACCGTTGGGCTATAAATAGCCCCCTAGATCTAGGAGTGATTCGTAACATCTTGTACTCATTCTTCCTAGTCTTTTTTTGGAGTTGTCAATGTCTGTAAGAGACTTTTCCGTCTTCAACAAAGGAGATATTCTTAGTGAGCTTTCCAACGCCTTGGATAGTGATCGCTCCGGTTGCAACCAAGTAAATCTCGTTCTTCTTACTAGTTTGTTTTTCTTTTATGTTGTTGAGTGTTTTTATTGTTAGCTAATCTGTCATCCTTGCGGAGTTTAAAAGCAAGAGATCTTTTTTATAACTCTAATTGCAATGCTATTCAAACCCCCTATTAGTGTTAGCCCTAGAGTCAATTATGAGATGATTGTCTAAGGAACATTCTGTATCATATTCTATTTAATAAAGACAAAATATAATTATTATATTTATTTCATGATTGTGCCAATGAATAAGTATAATAATATCCTTGGGTAGTATGTTCTAATCTATATTATATCAATTAGTTGAATTGATAGTGAGATGATGTAGAGAATACTACTCTTAACTATTCCTAGTCAAGTATTAATATTCAAGGATAATATTAATGCATTGAGACTAGTATGTAGGTCAATTGATGATTTAATCTCACGAGTTATAGATATGAGATATCAACTTGACACATGGGTATACATTAGGGAATATGCACTGAATTGACCCATCATGAGAAAATTTCATGGATCGTCATATGAGTGTCATAAACTTTCTCATGTGACTATTAGTATAAATAGTCCTTAGACCTGAAGTCACTACGGTTCTCATCATAAGGAGTTGTGTACTTTGGTATCGTCAAACGTCACCCGTAACAGGGTGGACTATAAAGGCGATCACTGGTTATGCAACAAATTATGTTGAGGAATATGAGTGATGTAGATGGGATCTATCCCTCCCATATGATAGAAGTGATATTTATGAGCTCTTTGATTGAGTAGGACTACTAAATGCATGGTGATGCTCAAATTAGTCAATATGAGATATTGAGCTCATTTGCTTAAGTGAGTCTACTTAGGGATCAAGAAACATAAAGATTGATATCAAGGATAACATGGTTTATGCCTCATTGATCAATCTAGATATCGAGGATAGAAGGACAAGGTCATATGAGATAATAGTCATGGAGGTTAAGTCGGATCTCGACTTTCACATCACTTGGGTAGCAATGATGCATTGCTAGGTGTCGCTCATTGCTTATATGTTTAAAGTAGTTTAGACACATTGCTAACGTTACGTGAACCTATTAGGTCACACACAAAAGACATGATGCTTCGAAGATTGATCGATTGATTTTAGTTTGATTAAAATATGATCTGAATTGGATTAATTGAATTGGATTCAAGTGAATCCAATTGGATTGAGGGATTGAGTCTAATCCCAGTTAGACTCATTTAGATTAGACTCAACCACTTAATTATGGATAATATTCAGTAAAAGGTTTAATGAAATATTATCATAGAAGAAAGCTAAGAGGTATTCTATTCATTAGATAAATAAAATATTAAGAGTTTCAAGGGACACCAAGAAGCTTGATATTCATTGGATTTTATTAGCATTAAGATGAAGGGAGCTCAAGAATCAAAGATCCTTGATATTTATTGGATGACTATAAAACCCCTCCTTATCAAAGACTAAGGATTTGATCCCTATTCTTCCTTTTCTTCCTCATTGGCTGAAACTCCCTAATTGAGGTTTTTGTACTTTGTGAACCATCCCAAATTGCTAACACAATTAAGGTGGTTCTTCTTCAAGGCATAGATCGTGTTCGTGTGGATACTACTAGAGACACGGACACTTGAACATGCAAGTGATCTGGCGAATCGAGGACGAGTGAGATAACCGAAGGGCATGCACCAAATGTATAACCCTTAGTTAGATAGATCAAACTTCGTACAAGTTTTTATTTCACATGGATCGCATGAAGGGATTTCAAATTCTCGCTACATTTTGAGTGTTTTTCGCTTAGAGATCCCTACACCCTCCTCCTCTTCTCTTTAGTCGGCCTCATTGAGACTTACAAAAAGAACAAGAAGAAAAAGAAAGAAAAGAAAGAGAATAAGGAAGAATCCTTCTCCGAATCTGAACAAGATAGTGAAAATGATGAGGAGCTATCATCCAATAAGATAACAAACTTTGTTGGGAAGATGCCATCCCTCTCTCCCATTCTTTCAATGCATTCAATCCGAAAGGCAAATAGAGCATTGATATCAGCAGCCTCATAGTTTCCACGAATTAAATGCACATTACGAGGATACTCAACCTTCATTGCAAGAAGTAGGATTGTAAATGAACCAAATATTTATGAACAAGTTTGGTGTTCGATTTGGTAAGAGTTTATTATGTTCGTTCAATATATACAATATTGATTAAATAAACAAGCTTGAACAACTCGTTAAACTAAACAAACATGCTTGAACACATATGTGTTTAGCTCCTTAAGTTTCGTGAACAATGTTCATGAACAATGTTAGTGAATAATGTTCATGAACAACGTTCGTGAATAATATTCGTGAACCATGTTCATTAAAAAATAAGTTTCAATTATCAAGCTTAATAACTAATCAAATAAGTAAAAGTTACAAATAATTAAACAAGCTTGAATTGAAAATTTGATAACATCCAAACAAACTAAACTCAAGCCAAACTCAAACTCATCAAAAATAAACCAAGTCAAGTCTGAATAATCATTTTAAAGGCTTAGTTCATTTTAGGCTTGGCTTGACTCGGTTACCTTATCAAACAAGCTTGAACACCCCAAAACTTGGTTTGGCTTGGCTTGTTTACATCCCTCGCAAGAAGCAGATCATAGCTAATTATGAAGTTAAGTGTGTCTTCGTGGATAAAGATAGTTCTGTGAACATCCTGTACAAGGTGGCCCTGGACCAGATGCAGATCGACGAGGATAAGCTGCGTCCAATCTCTACTCCACACTTTGGCTTCACTGGATATCGAGTGTAGCCAATTGGGCAAATCTCTCTATCCCTATCATTGGGGGATGACACGCTGGAGGGGACAAGGAGGACTCCTTTCCTGGTCGTGGATGCACCCTCGCCCTACAACTCCATCCTCGGACGCCCAACACTCAGCGTATTCCAGACGATGTGGCGTGCAAGCGGCCGAGGTCAAGGGGGATCAACTGGCTTCCCAGCGATGTCACAGCAGTGAGGTCAGGTCTGAAGCCCGCAAGATCCCGAAGGCAGATGAAGCTCTACAAATCGACCTCGCCAACCTTCGTGAGGAGGAAGGTCCCAAAAAAGATCGGAGGGAGGTTGAGAGTGAAGAGGTTTAAATACAACCTCAACAAACAGGGGGGTTACAAGGATTGCTGCTGACCTCTCACCAGAGCTGTGAAGCCATCTGATCGACTTCTTGCAGTACCATCGGGACGTGTTTGCGTGGGCTATCGAGGAGATCAAAGGAGTCTCCCCAGCCTTGGCCACGCATTGCTTGCATGTGACCCCTGGAGCTTGGTCGGTGAAGCAAAGATGGAGACATTTCACGCCCGAGCAAGACAAGGCTATCAGAGAGGAGGTCGCCAAGTTGCTGAAGGCTGGACACATAAGAGAAGTTCAATTCCTAACTTGGTTGGCTAATGTAGTACTTGTCCCTAAGCCCGGGTGTAAATGGCAGATTTGTATTGACTTTCGAGATTTAAATAAAGTCTTCCCTAAAGACTGCTACCCTCTGCCTCTGATAGATAGATTGGTAGATTCCACCTCTGGTTGTGAGTTTATTTCCATGTTGGATGCCTACCAAGGGTATCACCAAGTTCCTCTCGCACTGGAAGATCAAGAAAAGATCAGCTTTGTGACGGCAGATGACACATATTGCTATAACGTTATGCCTTTCGGGTTACGCAACGCCGGGGCAACCTACCAACGGATGATGGACAAGGTCTTCAGGCATCAGATCGGGAGAAACATTGATGTTTATGTAGATGGCATCCTAGTCAAAATAGACAAGGGGAAAGATATGATAGCCGACCTGGAAGAAACCTTTGCAACTCTAAGGGCCAACAAACTGATGTTGAACCCGGCCAAGTGTCTGTTTGGAGTGAAGAGTGGTCGGTTCTTAGGGTATATAGTAACAAAGAGGGGGATCGAGGCCAATTCAGATAAAGTGAAGGCTATCCTTGATATGCCCTCTCCTCGTAACTTCAAGGAGGTACAGAGGCTGAACGATAGGATTACGGCCTTATCCAAGTTCATCTCCAAATCTGCTGACAGGACCCTGTCATTCTTCAAGATTTTGAGAAAAGCAGTCAAGTTCGATTGGGACGACCAGTGTGAGAAGGCGTTTGCAGATCTGAAAGCCTATCTGACCGAGCTCCCCGTCCTTTACAAACCAGTGGAAGGGGAAACATGGTATATCTACCTGTCCGCGACCGAGCAAGCAGTGGACTCTACACTTATTCGAGAAGAAGACACTGTGCAGTATCCGGTCTACTTCTTTGGACACCTAAAGGCTGCAGAGACACGCTACACTACAATGGAGAAGTTGGCCTACGCTTTGGTATTAATGGCCCGGAGGCTCATACCATACTTCTTGGCACATCCTGTTGTGGTTCTCACCAACAGCCCGCTGGGACAAGTTCTCACCAATCCAGAAGCCTTGGGTCGACTGATCAAATGGGTAGTAGAGTTGAGCGAGTATGGGATTGAGTACCAGCCCCGTACTGCCATCAAGGCACAGACCCTTTCGAATTTCATGCAGAAAGCTATTCCTGAGCTAGAAGCTGAAGGTGCTTGCTCCACTTCCGAGCCACCAACAATGAAGCTGAATACGAGGTGATATTAGCAAGTCTACAAGCAGCCAAGCACATGGGAGCTGCTCGAGTTATCTTGCATTCGGACTCCCAGCTCGTGGAATAGCAAATAAAGGACGATTTTGAAATAAAGTGCGAGCGCTTGCGGACGTATGTAGCCATTTATGAGTAGTTGAAATCCTCTTTCATAGAGGTTATTCTGCGAAAGATTTCCCAAGCGGACAATATCAAGGCGGACGAACTAGCCAAGTTGGCTAGCTCCATTTCTGTATGGCAACTGGACGAGCCCAGTACCATTGAAGAGACTGTAGCTCAGATTGAAGAGGAAGCTGAAGGCAATACCTTAGCTAATTGGAGAGATTCATATGTGGAATTCCTACGCAGTGGGAGTACGCCAACCGATGATCAAGGAATCTGACTATTCCGCCGTCAAGCTTCCAGATTTACACTAGTTGGAGATCAACTATACAGGAAAGCCTTCGCCCGACCTCACCTCAAGTGTGTTGGGCAGAGGAAGTTGACTATGTCATGCGAGAAGTTCACGAAGGCATTTATGAAAGCCACATTGGGGGAAGGTTGTTGGAGTAATTGGCCCTAAGATGGTCTGGAGTGACCATGGGTTTTGATGTTTGGGCAAAGGGTTTAAGTTAGGTTTACCCTTATATTTGATATGCGTATGTTGAGTGTGTAGGTTGTACAGGTTACGCATATGGACTTGACTGGACGGCCTCGGTACGGTGAAGGATGGCATGGAGGCAAGCTGGAGGCTTGCGTGCGCATCTGAGGGACTTTGAACAGCAGGGACGATGAGCTGATGGGCGCGGACTTCGAGGCATGCGTGAAGGATGGCATGGAGGCAAGCTGGAGGCTTGCGTGCATCCAAGGGACGGGAGCCGAAGATAAAGAGGGCGCGAAGGCAACAGTCGAGGCTACTGAAGAGGAGTCAGTCGAGTCGTGAGGGTACGAGTGCTGTGTGATTGTACTCCGGAAATCCTAGGGGTTGAGTGCGGAGTGGAATGTACTTAGGAAGGGTAACCTTAGGTGGGTGAGTAGACCAGTCGACTGGCCTGGGGGCAGTCGACTGATGGAACTCACAGAAAGGTCTCAGTCTGGGACCAGTCGACTGCCCTGGGGGCAGTCGACTGGTAGGTGGCTGGTAAGCTGGCAAATTCGAACGTTGGGAGTGTCAACGGTCGAATTTAGCTGGCACCAGTCGACTGCCCTGGGGGCAGTCGACTGGTAGCGAGAAATCAACCCCGAGTCCTATTTAAAGAGGACGTCATGGTGGCTGAGTTTCTTGACGAATCTTGCTTGGCTAAGGCAAGATAGTAGTCTACTTTGTTCTCTAAGTGTCCTTGGTGTTGTGGCGAGGTTTCTCCACCCACAAGGAGCGACAAGTTCTAGCCGGAGGTTATCCGGGATTTGATCCGCCGAAGGATTGTTGGATTAGTCACCCGACCGGGGTGGATACCAACTAAATACGGTTTGTTAGCAGTGATTTCTTCGTTGTTATTGTTTATCATTATTGTTTCCGCTGCGCACACTAACAACGTAGGAAGAACAAGCCGAGATTTGCTATTCACCCCCCCTCTAGCGTACGGGAATCGATCCTAACAGTTGGTATCAGAGCGAAGGACCGCTCTTATCGGACTAACCGTCGAGGGAGCACACACTAGAGGAGAGGAAACAATGGAAGATAAGTTGGGGGACAACATCTACACCCCACCGCCCTACGACAATGAGGATTTCGACTATTGGCAGGCGAGGATGAAGAATTGGCTTAGCATGGAGTGGGAGTGCATGGTCATGCTAGAAGAGCCCTTCGAAGTTCCAAAGGACAAGCATGGAAAGAAGCTTCGTCCTAGATATTGGACTCAAGAGCAACAAGACTACTCTAGGGCAAACAAGAAGGTAATAGATGTATTAATTGATGTTTTGCCTAACAATGTTTTGAGTATTGTAGGGAATTATAAAAATGCACACGAATTATGGACCAAGTTGATGGAATATCACAAGAACCCTACACAAACTCAAGGAGTAGATGAACCCGAGGAAGTGAGTTCAATAGCTCAAGAGGATGAAGAAGTGTCAACATCCTCAAGTGAAGAAGAAAGTGAGAGGTCATCCACCTCATCTAGAGAAGAGGAGGAGGTGACCACCTCAAGGATTGAGGGGGAGGAGAGACCCTCACCTACACATGATCAAGAGGAAGTCTCCACTTCATCCAAGGGTGAAGAGGAAGTCAACCAAGCCTCAACCTCCACCAAAGCAAGGGCTAAATACCACATTGTATGCTTTGGGTGCAATGAAAAGGGCCACTACAAGGATAAGTGCCCACTAGGTAAGAAAAAGGAGGTACACCCTAAACCCATTGTAAATTCCTTTAAAGCTAATGTGGGTTGTAGAATTGGTGAAGCTCAAGCTAAAAGGAAGAAGATTCGATGCTTCACATGTGGAGAACTAGGGCATTATCACACTAAATGCCCTAGAAAAGGTGAGCTAAAGAAGATGGAAAATCTAAGAAGATGGGAAGAAGAAGAAAGAAGGAAGAGAAGAAGATCACAACAAGGAAGGACTACAAGGGTAAGGGAGGTACCCTCTAACCCTAGTTTAAAAAGAAATTCGATTTCAAGTTCTTCTTTACATTTCAAAAATCATGTTAATTACCCACCCATGCATGCTAGAACTCATGAGAATTGTTTATTTGTGCATAATCATGGATTTAAGTACAATGATAGGACTAAGGGTAACAAGGTAGATCATAACCCTAAGAAAAGCATGCATCATGATAGACCTAAGACTTGGGTACCTAAGGATCAAGGCATTGACCCCAAGAAGGGGAGACAAATGCCTAAGAAAATGGATAGGTCTAGGAATGTCCAAAGTGGACATATGGAATCCAAGGTTAGAGGGCTAAAAAGGGAAAATCAAGCCTTAAGAGCAAGGCTTGATACTTTAGAGAAGACCTTAGAAAAATTCAAGATTGGATCTAAAAGTCTAGACATGGTGTTGGGTAGCATCAAACCCAACTATGATAGGTCGAGTTTGGGCTATCAATCCAAGACCTCCAAGGGCAATGGAAAGAAGTATGCTGGGAAAGCATACAATCTTAGTAAAGAGGGAAAATCTAAGGATGGCAAGGGGATGTCATCCAAGGGTAAAAAGAGTGACCTAACCAAGGACAAGGTGTCCAAGGTTAAAAAGGTCAATTTTATAGGCCAAGAGTCACCGGTAGCACACCGGTGTGGCCTAGTGTGGATGGAGTCATCTAGGGAGGTGGCTAAGGCTAAGAGCTCAAGGGGAATCTCTAGGAGCCTTTGGGGTCCATGGTAAATGGATCTCAAAAGTTTCTCCCTTAGGAAATTAGATGAAATATGCCAAAAAGGGTTGGAAGACTTAGGTAAGTCTTAATCCTAGATTTTGGCACATTAAAAGGAGAATTTAGGGAAAAAAAAGATGAAAAAGGAGAGTTAATTGATAAAATTGAGGTTTAATGGTGGAACACCATATAATTCAATGATATAAATGAGTTGTAATCAAAGAGAAGAGGATGCATTGAAAAGAAGTGAGAATTAACATTTTTAGGATGAGCTCATTTGATACTTTTTAGAAGAAGTAGAATTTCGTGCCAATCTTGGGATTTGAAGTACATTTATTTGGAAACATATTTTTCCCAGGTAGATATTGGCTTCACAAATCTCCCCACGAAATTTCATAATTTTTGGAGATTTGTGAAATTATTTAGGGATTTCTGAAATTCGACTAGAAAACCTGAAAATAAGGTATCAGTCGACTGCCCTGGGGGCAGTCGATTGGTCTTAAGCCCAGAATCTTTCTGTGAGTTTTGGGAGTCGACTGCCCCAGGGGCAGTCGACTGGTCCGTAGGCTGAAATTGAAAAATGGGAATGAGCTAATCAGAAACCGCAAATTTGGATTATGGGATATGTGTTGGATTAAAATTAATGTTTATGATTTCATGAAGTATTATCTCATGACTTGATAAGACTTGGTTGATGCTTTGAAAATCAAGGAAGATTGATAAGATCCCCTAGGTATCTAGGACTTAGAGGTCAAAAGGGAAAGTTGAGGACAATTCCATGTGTAAATTGATATTGGTTAGAATTGGCAAACACATGGAATTTGAGATAGATTTGAAAGTTGATACAAATGTCAAATCTTTGAGGGAAATTAGAGAGTTGTACCAAAGTCAAGCACATTTGATAATCTCAATCAAATCACATTTTTTTTCTAGGATAGGATATATCCTAGCAAATGTGCTTGCAAACTTTTTGGAATGTTTAAAGTTTTGTTGAGTTCTTATTGACACTAGGGATAAGGGTGCTTGAGGAACATGCCTATAAGAGTGTCAAAGGAGGAAGAACTCGGGTGTTGGGTTGTGTATGACTCAACGTGGTGTCTAGGAGGTTAAGTTGGGTAGAACTTGACCTGGGAAAAATGAAAATTGGGAGAAGGCATGGGTAAAGGAGGAGGTTGTCTCCTATTTGCCCTAATTTTCATAAGAAAACTTTTGGGTTTTGTACCAAATTTGGGAATGGGGATAGATACATGGTGAAATGTATTTTTCCCAAGTAGGTATGGGTACCACAAAGTTCTCCACGAAATTTGGGAATTTTTGGAGATTTGTGGAATTTCTGGCGCGTTTCTGAAATTCGGCCAGAAAACTAATTATCAGAGTATCAGTCGACTGCCCTCAGGGCTGGTGTGGGTATCCAGCAGCTGAATTGGGTCCAAGTGATAAGAAACATGTGTATGAGGGTCTAGTACACTGTGTTTAGGATCATTGGGGATTAAAAAAACCAATAATTGGGATATTATTGAGATCTTTTTGATGTATGGCAAAGGAGGAGAAGATTGAGTTTAAGTTGGGAAACTAAACTTACCTTTGCTAGAAACCCTAGGTTTAGGGTGAGCTGAGATTAAGGGGGAGCATGGCTGCTCCCTTCTTGGCGTAAGGGGAACCTTGGAGAGGTTCTTAAAAAGCCTTTGTAAGTCCAGTGTAGGGGGAGCTTGGGAGAAGCTTTAAAAAGCCCGTTTTGTTGGAAAATCCTAACTTGGAGGGTTAGGTGGTGAAATTCCTAGCTTGGAGGGCTAGGTGTAAAATTCCTAACTTGGAGGGTTAGGTGTGGGATGCCTTGGGATAGGATCCAGTTATACATTGCATATGCATTCCTTTAGCATTGTTTTTGCTATTTACTACTATCTTGCTTTCCTAACTTAAACGGATTGCCAAACATCAAAAAGGGGGAGATTGTTGGAGCAATCGGCCCTAAGATGGTCTGGTGTGACCATGGGTTTTGATGTTTGGGTAAAGGGTTTAAGTTAGGTTTACCCTTGTATTTGATATGCGTATGTTGAGTGTGTAGGTTGTACAGGTTACGCATATGGACTTGACTGGACGGCCTCGGTACGGTGAAGGATGGCATGGAGGCAAGCTGGAGGCTTGCGTGCGCATCCGAGGGACTTTGAACAGCAGGGACGATGAGCTGATGGGCGCGGACTTCGAGGCATGCATGAAGGATGACATGGAGGCAAGCTGGAGGCTTGCGTGCATCCGAGGGACGGGAGCCGAAGATAAAGAGGGCGCGAAGGCAACAGTCGAGGCTGCTGATGAGGAGTCAGTCGAGTCGTGATGGTACGAGTGCTGTGTGATTGTACTCGAGAAATCCTAGGGGTTGAGTGCGGAGTGGAATGTACTTAGGAAGGGTAACCTTAGGTGGGTGAGTAGACCAGTCGACTGGCCTGGGGGCAGTCGACTGATGGAACTCACAAAAAGGTCTCAGTCTGGGACCAGTCGACTGCCCTGGGCAGTCGACTGGTAGGTGGCTGGTAAGCTGGCAAATTCGAACGTTGGGAGTGTCAACGGTCGAATTTAGCTGGCACCAGTCGACTGCCCTGGGGGCAGTCGACTGGTAGCTAGAAATCAACCCCGAGTCCTATTTAAAGAGGACGTCATGGTGGCTGAGTTTCTTAACGAATCTTGCTTGGCTAAGGAGAGATAGTAGTCTACTTTATTCTCTAAGTGTCCTTGGTGTTGTGGCGAGGTTTCTCCACCCACAAGGAGCGACGAGTTCTAGCCGGAGGTTATCCGGGGTTTGATCCGCCGAAGGATTGTTGGATTAATCACCCGACCGGGGTGGATACCAACTAAATACGATTTGTTAGCAGTGATTTCTTCGTTGTTATTGTTTATCATTATTGTTTCCGTTGCGCACACTAACAACGTAGGAAGAACAAGCCGAGATTTGCTATTCACCCCCCCCCTCTAGCGTACGAGAATCGATCCTAACAAAGGTCTCTGTCTAAGAAGATTATCCTGACAGGGTACTTTTGGCCAACATTGGAGGCCGACGCCCTTAAGTTTATAGCCGGATGTGAGGCCTGCCAGAGACATCAATATATAACTCACCGACCAACTGAGCCACTGCGGGTATCCACAGTGTCTTGCCCATTTGATCAGTGGGGAATGAACATTGTAGGTCCATTTCCAATCAGACCCCAACATACGAAGTTTTTGCTGGTTCTGGTGGACTATTTTTCCAAATGGGTGGAAGCTGAGCCTCTTGCACACATCACGGAGGCTGCAATGATGAAGATCCTGTGGAAGGGCATCGTCTACAGATACTACATCCATCACAAATTGGTGTCGGATAATGATCGACAGTTTGCAGGGTGAAACTCAAGGAATGGTGCGAAGGGTTGGGTATTCGACAAGCATTCACTTCGGTCGCATACCCCCAAGAAATGGCTAAGCCAAGATCATTAACCGGGAGATCATCAGGGGGCTTAAGAGAATGCTAGATCACGTCGGAGGTAGTTGGGTCGAAGAGCTCCCCAATATTCTGTGGTTCTACCATACCACTCCAAGAGAAGGAACAGGTCAGAGTCTTTTTCAGCTTGTGTATGGAGTTGAGGTCGTGATCCCGGTGGAAGTAGGCGAGGAGTCCGTCCGGTGGCAGCATTATAATAAAGAGGACAATGATCAAGAGCGGTTGATCGACCTGGACCTGGTGGCCAAAGTGCGAGACAAAGCAGCTGCTCGGTTACTAGCCTACAGGCAGCGTATGCAACAAGCATACAATTGTCGTGTGATTGCCCGTAGCTTTGAAGTTGGAGATAAAGTCTGGAAGAGGATCAAGCCTGTCGGCGATCCCGAAAAGCTGGAGCCGCAGTGGGGTGGACCCTACATCATTGCCAGAAAGGTTAATGTCACATGGAATTCTTGATTCCCTTGACATGTCAGACTTTGATGTCTGCATAGAGTGCGTTAAGGGAAAGACAACTAACAAAAGGAACAAAGGAGCTAGCCGTTGTAGTGATGTTTTGGAGCTAATACATATGGATATTTATGGACCATTCCCTAAGGCATCTTGGAATGGACACACATATTTTATTAGCTTCATAAACGACTATTCTAGATTTGGCTATCTGTACCTTATTCATGAGAAGTCGCAATCTTTGGACATGTTCAAAATTTTCAAAGCTAAAGTTGAACTTCAACTAGGTAAGAAAATTAAAGCAGTCCGATCCGACCGTGGAGGGGAATATTACGGTCGATATGATGGATCAGGTGAACAACGTCCAGGACCTTTTGGAAATTACCTTGCTGAATGTGGGATTGTGTCTCAGTATACCATGCCTGGTACACCCAGTCAGAATGGTGTAGCTGAGCGTCGCAATCGGACCCTAAAAGACATGGTGAGAAGTATGATGACTTTCACTTCTCTACCGGAGTCTTTGTGGGATGAGACACTCAAGACTGCAATTTACCTTCTCAATAGAGTACCTAGTAAGACAGTAACTAAAATCACATTCAAGATGTGGATGGGTAGAAGGCCTAGCATTAGGCATTTACACGTCTGGGGTTGTCCAGCTGAGGCTAGGCCTTACTGTTAGTGTGTGCACTTATATGCCAAGATACTTTTATGTATTTATGGATAATTATTTTAATAAAGGCAAGTATTTGGCGTTAATCATTCACTTTTCTGTACGTATATGATTAATGATAAAGTCCCACAGATTAATGGTTATATTATTCTGAAAATCATCCTTGGTCGGATAGATATCTAGAGGGGACATAGATATCTAGATCAACGCTAAATATGACTAGGTCAAGATAGACTGGAGGGATGGATATCCAAGTTGTACTTGGGGGTGCCTTGAGTTTAGAGGTACACTGGACACGACCCGCTTAAGAGAACACCACATATTAAGCATCATTGGTAGTTCGTCTTAATGAACGAGTGTAATTAATCTTTTGACTTGAGACCTTCATATATTCTATGCGTGGAGTTATGTACTTTGATGCCATTAAAAGCAATCTTTAATCGGATTGTGATTAATACGGTAATTGGGTGTATGACAAAACGTAAAGAGAATAGTGTTGAGTCAATAGAGGATTCATCGCTCTCTTGGATTTGAGAGTTAACATCCTGGCCGCATGATAGAGATATTAGTGACTCGAAATTCATGGCCATGGGAAGAATGATTATCATTCAAGATGAATCTATTATATCTTGGAAATCAAGTAAAACAATTAATTGGTGATGATGCATACTGCACCGAATTAATTGGGATGTAGGATAAAGATGAAGAGATTGAATTACACAGTAATCGGTTCATGGAGGTTTTAGTTTATAACTAATATTCTATCACGTTGGGTGGCTAAAAACTGTTGCTAGACGGTTACCATAGTCTGTGTATGGATTTACACTGCCTTCGTGTATAGAACCTAGAGGGTCGCACGCATAGCACATAGACGCGAACAGTATCTGTAGTTGATTATTTTAGTGGATACTAAAATTAATCAATTTATTATTTCTGAATAAGAATTAATTGGATTATTAATTATTTCTGAAATATCGGAAGCGAGAACGGATCAAGATCAAATATGGATTTATTTGATGTAGAGAAGAGAGAGTAGATTTATCTCTTATTCTCTTTGGAGAATTTGAAGGGTCACAATTATTGTGGCAATAATGGAGAAGATGAAGAGTCTCTATTAATGATTATTAATGGAGAATTTCAAAAGTCATAATTATGATTACTTAATGAAGAATATGAAGAGTCATGTCTCTTCATCTTCCTTGGAGGCTATATATAGCCATCCTTGGAAGAAGACCAAGGGGCTCGAAGGTCTTCTCTGTGGTCTCTCTTGTGCGAGCTCTCTTCATCTCTCCCGGGAAGCCTTCGGCAGCCTACTTCTTCTCTAGTTGGAGACGCATCTCCAGATCCGTAGTGCATCCGAAAGAATTCTGTCGATCCAAGTGGCTAGCACCTAACGGATCATCTAGTTCGTGATCTTGTGCGCGTGGATACCGCTAGAGGAGTCACACGTGGGGCTCTCATCTGTTCGTGATATTATTCACAAATAAGCAAAGGATTACAAGGTATGTTTTCAGTTTATGCTTGTTTTCGCATCATTTTGTTTAGAACTATATGTACCACGAAAAGATCCATGATTTAAGAGCAGATTTTTGCTTTATTATAAATATTCCGCTGCGCTCAGATCCTAACAGTGGTATCAGAGCAAATCGTGGTTGGATCATATAGTTCAAAACCTCTTCTTCAAATTTTTGAAGATTAGTACTTCGAGAGATTTCGAAGAAATTTAGATTTAACATGATAGAAATGTAGAAATGAATTTTATCTATCAAACCTGTAGAGATATACATGTTATGATTTAGATATGAATTCCTTATGGTTGAAGTACATGATTACTTCAAGATTCATAGAGATAGATCTCGTAATGAGATTGTGTGGATGCACAAGAAGTAAATTAATGGTGAGACATTTTAATAATTGTAAAATCCCTTAAATATATTAAGTCAAGATTTATTGAAAGCCCTCCATTAATAATTGTGATGATAGTTAGAGTTTTTACATGAGTCGGTACAGCTCAGCTGTGGGCTTGTGTCAAAACATCTATAATTTATCATAATTACTAGTGGGTCGACTTAAATCAAATTCGTTGACTTGTTTAGCTCAGCTAAGGTCAATTGATTTGAGGGGCAAGTGTTGAGAATATAAGGCTCGACAAAAGTATATCGAAAGTCACAGAGATTGGTGATTGGCAAGTTAAGGCCTACTTGATGAATATAGCATGTAGGTACAGCTCAGCTGTGTGCATACTATATGATTCAGGATTTCGATCCTATTAGGAATTGTTACCAACCAATTCCCGATTCTAACAGTGGGGGCTGTTGGACCTGAATAAAATAATAGGAGTTATAAAGTCCTTTATTAAATATATTCCATAAATACTAAAACTCTGCTTTAAATTTTAGATGGCAAACACAAGTACCCTTTCGTTGCGAAGTATTCTCGAGAAAGAGAATGTCCTCCTTGGTTCAAACTACCTGGAATGGTATAGGAAACTGAAAATTGTCTTGAGACACGAGAGAAAAATTTACGTGCTCGAAGACGAACCTATGAAGAGCCTGCACTAAAGCATCGGAGGAAGATCAGTCATATTATTCTCAGTACTTGGAAGATGCACTGGATGTGCAATGCATCATGCTGTCATCTATGTCTCCCGAGTTGCAGAGACAGCATGAGAACACGAGTGCTAGGGAGATTGATCAGCACATGTGTGAGCTCTTCCAAGAGAGTGCGAGAGTAGAGAGGTATGATACCTCTCGAGCATTGTTTCGTACCATGCTGGAGGAAGGAAATCAAGTTGGGCCCCATGTACTCAAGATGATCGGGTACATAGAAAGGCTCGAGAGCTTGGGTTTCAAGTTGGACCAGGACTTGGCCATTGACTTGGTCTTGTCGTCGCTACCTCCATCTTTTTCCCAGTTCGTGTTGAACTTCAACATGAACAGTATGGACAAGAGTTTGACTGATCTGATGACAATGCTGAAAACTGCTGAGAAGGATATGAAGGTAAATCCTTCACTGCATACAATGATGGTAAGAAAGACCAACAAGTGCCCTAGCACCGGGAAAACTAATCCCAAGGCTAATGCAGTGAAGAATCCCGAATATCAAGCTCAGAAGAAGCTCAAAAAGGGGACACAGGTGCCCAAATCTAATGAGAAGGAGGCCATGTGCTTCTACTGTGGCAAGAAAGGTCACTGGAAGAAAAACTGCTACATTTTCATGAAGAAGAATGCCAGTGGAGCGAATGCTTTAGGTATCTTTATGATAGAGTGCAATCTTTCTGTTTCTTCATCATGGGTTATAGATTCTGGAAGTAGTTCTCACATTTATGCGAACATGCAGGGTCTAAGTGACTGCAGACGGTTTTCCAAAGGCGAGATGGACCTACGAGTGGCTAATGGGGCTAGAGTTGCTGCATTAGCTGTAGGAACTTATTCAATAAATTTGCTTAGTGGACTAGTTTTGAATTTAGAAAACTGTTATTTTGTTCCTAGTTTCTCAAAGAATATCATTTCGGTGTCAAATTTTGGCCCCAAGGGATTTGTATTTCAATTCAAGGACAAGTCATGCTCCTTTTATTTGAATAATATATTCTATAGGAATGATTCAATGAATAACGGTCTTTATGTTCTTAACTTAGATGAACCGATTTATTGTGTTGAAAGCAAGAAACAGAAATTGCATGACTCAAACTTGACATATCTCTGGCACTGTAGACTTGGTCATGTAACCCAAAAATGCATTGCTAAATTACTCAGTAATGGGTATTTAGACTCTTTTGAGTTAGAGCCCATAGATACATGCGTAGCATGTTTACAAGGTAAAATGACGAAGAAACTTTTCGCCAAGATAGGTGAATGGGTAAAGGAACTACTAGAACTCATACATAGTGATGTGTGTGGTCCATTGCAAGTTCAGGCTAGAGGAGCTTATACCTACTTCGTGACTTTTATTGATGATTTAAGCAGATATAGATATATCTACTTAATGAGGCATAAGTCTGAAACTCTAGATAAGTTCAAGGAGTTCAAGAACGAGGTAGAAAATCAAAGTGGCAAGAAGATTAAAGCTCTTCGAAGTGATCGAGGTGGCGAGTATCTAAGCCAAGAGTTCATTGATTACCTAAAAGAGTGTGGCATAGTTTCCCAACTTACACCTCCTAGAACGCCGGAGTGGAATGGTGTTTCAGAAAGGAGAAATCGCACACTCATGGAAATGGTTAGATCAATGATGAGTCATGCAAGTCTTCCAATGTCGTTTTGGGGCTATGCCTTAGAAACAGCGGCATACATACTTAACCGAGTTCCAACCAAGTCAGTAGACAAGACTCCTTATGAATTATGGTTTGGAAAGAAACCAAATTTGTCTTATCTTAAGATATGGGGTTGTGATGCTTATGTGAAGAATGAAAATTCTAATAAGCTTGTAGCAAGATCCATAAAGTGCATGTTTGTAGGTTATCCCAAGGCTACAATGGGATACCATTTTTATCTCCCAAGTGAGCACAAAGTTATTGTTGCTCGATATGCCACTTTCTTGGAAAGAGAGTTTATATCTAAAGAAAGTAGTGGGAGTAAAGAATGTCTTAAAGAAATTACAGACTCTACAAACAGGTTGGAAGATGAACAGTTGGATGGAGAGACAGTACCACAAGTACAAGTGTCTCCTTTATCCGAGACTGATCCAGAAACGCGAGATCAACGTAAGTCTACAAGAATACACCGACAGCCAGATAGATATGGTTGGTTGATAACCCAAGATGAGGAAGTGCTACTCATCGAGGAAGATGAACCGTCGACTTACGAGGAAGCAATTACTTCAAATGATTCTGAGAAATGGCTAGAAGCCATGAAATCTGAAATGGACTCCATGTATGCCAACCAAGTTTGGGAGTTGGTTGATGTGCCAGTTGGGGTAAAACCCATAGGGTGCAAGTGGATCTTCAAGAAGAAGATTGACATGGATGGGAACGTAAGTACCTATAAAGCAAGGCTTGTGGCAAAGGGTTTCAATCAACGTCAAAGAATTGACTATGATGAAACATTCTCGCCCGTTGCAATGCTTAAGTCCATTAGAATTTTGCTAGCTATAGCAGCATACCAGGATTATGAGATTTAGCTAATGGATGTTAAAACTGCTTTTCTAAATGGAAGGTTACAGGAGGAAGTATATATGACACAACCTCCTGGTTTATAACATCTAAGAACGCCAATAAATTATGTAAGCTCAAGAAGTCCATTTATGGACTAAAGCAAGCATCTTGGAGTTGGAATCTGCGATTTGACGAAGCAATTAAAGATTTTTCCTTTGTCAAGAATCCAGAAGAACCTTGCATTTACAAGAAGGTTAGTGGGAGCAAGATTACGTTCCTAATATTGTATGTTGATGATATACTTCTCATAGGAAATGATATCCCTAGCCTAGAATCTACCAAGAATTGGCTGGGAGAGTATTTTTCGATGAAAGATCTTGGGGATGCAACTTATGTCTTAGGTATTAGAATATACCGAGATAGACAAAGAAGGTTACTAGGGTTGAGTCAAGGTACATATATTGACAAAATATTGAATTGATTTAGCATGCAAGACTCCAAGAGTGGATTTTTGCCAGTGTCACATGGTGTACATCTCTCCAAGGCTATGTGTCCAAGGACACAAGAGGAGAGAAGTAGAATGGGCAAGATACCTTATGCTTCGGCTATAGGGTCCATAATGTATGCTAAGATATACACTCAACTAGATGTCTCGTATGCTTTAAGCATGACAAGTAGATATCAGTCAGATCCTTGAAAGGGTCATTGGATTGCAGTAAAGACTATTATCAAGTATCTTAGAAGAACAAAGAACATGTTCTTAGTTTTTGGAGGAGACGAGGAATTGGTCGTTAGAGGATATACTGACGCCAGTTTCCAAATAGATCGGGATGATCTGAAGTCGCAACAAGGATATGTGTTTTGTCTGAATGGTGCAGCTATCTGCTGGAGGAGCTCCAAGCAGGAGACAGTTGCAGATTCAACAGCTGAGTCCGAGTACATAGCAGCTTCGAAGGCAGCAAAGGAAGCTGTGTGGATCAAAAACTTCATAGCAGAGCTTGAAGTGGTTCCTAACATTATTGATCCAGTTGTGTTATATTGTGACAATAATGCGGCTATAGCACAAGCAAAGGAGCCAAGGTCTCACCAACGATCCAAGCACATGCTAAGGAAGTATCACCTCCTCAGAGAGATTGTTTAGAGGGGTGACGTGTTGGTTAGCAGAGTAGATACTAGCGAGAACATCGCAGACCCACTCACCAAGGCCTTACCTCTACAGAAACATGAGACCCATGTGAGGAACCTAGGACTGAGAGTCCATAGTGTTTGGCAATAGTGCAAGTGGGAGATTGTTAGTGTGTGCACTTATGTGCCAAGACACTTTTATGTATTTATGGATAATTATTTTAATAAAGGCAAGTATTTGGCGTTAATCATTTACTTTTCTGTACGTATATGATTAATGATAAAGTCCCACAGATTAATGGTTATATTATTCTGAAAATCGTCCTTGATCGGATAGATATCTAGAGGGGACATAGATATCTAGATCAACGCTAAGTATGACTAGGTCAAGATAGACCGGAGGGATGGATATCCAAGTTATACTTGGGGTGCCTTGAGTTTAGAGGTACACTGGACACGACCCGCTTAAGAGAACACCACATATTAAGCATCATTGGTAGTTCATCTTAATGAACGAGTGTAACTGATCTTTTGACTTGAGACCTTCATATATTATATGCATGGGGTTATGTACTTTGATGCCGTTAAAAGCAATCTTTAATCGGATTGTGATTAATACGGTAATTGGGTGTATGACAAAACGTAGAGAGAATAGTGTTGAGTCAATAGAGGATTCATCGCTCTCTTGGATTTGAGAGTTAACATCCTGGCCGCTTGATAGAGATATTAGTGACTCGAAATCCATGGCCATGGGAGGAATGATTATCATTCAAGATGAGTCTATTATATCTTGGAAATCAAGTAAAACAATTAATTGGTGATGATGCATACTGCACCGAATTAATTGGGATGTAGGATAAAGATGAAGAGATTGAATTACACAGTAATCGGTTCATGGAGGTTTTAGTTTATAACTAATATTCTATCACGTTGGGTGGCTAAAAACTGTTGCTAGACGGTTACCTTAGTCTATGTATGGATTTACACTGCCTTCGTGTATAGAACCTAGAGGGTCGCACGCATAGCACATAGACGCGAACATTATCTGTAGTTGATTATTTTAGTGGATACTAAAATTAATCAATTTATTATTTCTGAATAAGAATTAATTAGATTATTAATTATTTCTGAAATATCGAAGCGAGAACAGATCAAGATCAAATATGGATTTATTTGATGTAGAGAAGAGAGAGTAGATTTATCTCTTATTCTCTTTGGAGAATTTGAAGGGTCGCAATTATTGTGGCAATAATGGAGAAGATGAAGAGTCTCTATTAATGATTATTAATGGAGAATTTCAAAAGTCATAATTATGATTACTTAATGAAGAATATGAAGAGTCATGTCTCTTTATCTTCCTTGGAGGCTATATATAGCCATCCTTGGAAGATGACCAAGGGGCTCGAAGATCTTCTCTGTGGTCTCTCTTGTGCGAGTTCTCTTCATCTCTCCCGGGAAGCCTTCGGCAGCCTACTTCTTCTCTAGTTGGAGACGCATCTCCAGATCCGTAGTGCATCCGAAAGAATTCTGTCGATCCAAGTGGCTAGCACCTAACGGATCATCTAGTTCGTGATCTTGTGTGCATGGATACCGCTAGAGGAGTCACACGTGGGGCTCTCATCTGTTCGTGATATTATTCACAAATAAGCAAAGGATTACAAGGTATGTTTTCAGTTTATGCTTGTTTTCGCATCATTTTGTTTAGAACTATATGTACCACGAAAAAATCCATGATTTAAGAATAGATTTTTACTTTATTATAAATATTCCGCTGCGCTCAGATCCTAACACTTACAAGCCTAATGAAAAGAAACTGGACTCAAGAACTGTTAGCTGCAATTTTGTAGGTAACTCTGAGAGATCAAATGAGTATAAATTTTATGATCCATCTAATAGATCCTTCTTCGAAACAGGAAACGCCAAGTTTATTGAGGACAGTGGGAGTGATAAAATCAGGGAAGTATCTTTTGAGGAAAGCGTTGGCAATCCTCCTATGGTCACTACTAGTGCAATCAGTAGTGGTATGGTGACCATACCACACATTATGGATATTGCACATCTAGTGAGCGTAGTGAACCAAGATATTCCCATGACATCTCCAATGCAATTGGAGGAGTCTACCACTGAAATTGAAGTATTGCCTCATATTGATGAACAAGTACCTCAACCGCCTCAAACACAAGTGCCCTTAAGGCGATCCACATGGGAACGGAGAAGCACGAATTCTCGTGATTATGTTTATCTCCAAGAGCATGAGTTTGATATAGGGTTGGAAAGTGATCCTACATCTTTCCAAGAAGTCAAACAATGCTCTAACCCTGAAAGGTGGATTAACGCCATGCAAGAAGAGTTAAAGTCTATGGCAGACAATGACGTTTGGGAACTTGTTGAATTGCCTGAAGGTTCGAAACCCGTTGGTTGTAAATGGATATTTAAAACCAAGCGAGATTCGAAGGGCAATATCGAAAAGTATAAGGCTCGTCTTGTTGCCAAGGGATTCACTCAAAAGGAAGACATTGATTATAAGGAGACTTTCTCACCTGTGTCGACGAATGACTCCCTTTGGGTAATCATGGCACTTATAGCTCATTTTGATTTGGAGCTACATCAAATGGACGTAACGACTGCATTCCTCAATGGAGACATAGAGGAGTCTATATATGTGGTGCAACCGGAGAACTTTGAGTCCTCAGACTCAAAGCACCTAGTATGTAGATTAAAGAAGTCCATTTATGGTTTAAAGCAGGCGTCCCGTCAATGATACCGGAAATTTGATCAAGTGGTTACTTCATTTGGATTTAAAGAGAACCCCATTGATCAGTGCATATATGTCAAGTTCAGTGGGAGCAAGTTTGTTATACTTATTTTGTACGTGGATGATATATTGCTTGCGAGCAATAATAAGGGTCTACTGCATAAAACCAAGTCATTTCTATCTGGTAAATTTGAAATGAAAGATCTTGGTGAAGCATCTTTTGTTCTAGGCATTCAGATCTGTCGTGATCGATCAAGAGGCATTCTTGGACTTTCACAACAATCCTATATTGAGAAGGTGCTTATAAGGTATGACATGCAGAACTGTACACCTGGTGACACACCTGTGTCAAGAGGTGACAAGTTCAGTTTGCAGCAGTGTCAACGACTTGAACTTGAAATAAAGGAGATGGAAAAATTCCCATATGCATCAGCAGTGGGAAGTCTCATGTATGCACAAGTTTGCACTCGACCAGATATAGCATTTGTAGTTGGGATGTTAGGCAGATATGTTAATAACCCAGGACCATCGCACTGGAAAGCAATTAAAAGAGTGATGCGATATTTGCAAAAAACTAAAAGACACATGCTCACGTATCGAAGGTCAGATCATCTGGAGGTGATTGGTTATTCAGACTCCGATTTTGTTGGATGCTTAGATAGCAGGAGGTCCACTTCAGGCTATATCTTCATGCTTGTTGGAGGGGTTATATCTTGGAAGAGCATCAAGCAGACGCTAGTAGCTACTTCTACTATGGAGGCAGAATTGGTAGCATACTATGAAGCATCCAATCACGGGATTTGGTTGCGAAACTTCATCACAGCATTGCATATCGTTGATGGCATTAATAGGCCACTGAGGATCTACTGTGATAATAAAGCTGTTGCACTTTATGCCAAGAACAACCGCAGTTCATGGAAGTCCAAGCACATCGACATTAAATTTCTAGCGATTAAAGAGAGAGTTCAGAGTCGCCAGATTATGGTAGAGCACACCTGTATAGATTCCATGTTGGCCGATCCACTCACCAAAGACTTGGTGCCCAAGGTGTTTCATGCGCATGTTGTGAATATGAGAGTTCTTCTTATGGAAGAAGAACTCATCTAGTGGGAGTCTATATTTATTTTATTGCTCTATGTTAATAAAGACAAACATTTTATTTTGATTATTGTACGTACTTCAAGTTCAAAATATTAATGGGGATTCATATATTTGTTTGACACTCTGAATACGATATCATGATTTACTACTGCTGTTTAGCATTTGATGTTTGTAAATATGATACAGATTCCTTTTGGAATCATAAAGTTTGGATCATGATTTGCTATTGCAGTTTAGCATAAGGTATTTGCAAATATGATCAGACTCTTTTGAGTCGCTTTGGACCAGTTGGAAATTGACATGTACTGATCACATTTCATGTAATTTCTACTCTATACATCCGCATCTTGATCTATGTCGTTAATGACATAGATATTGTGATTACTGTTAGGGCTTGTTACGATCATATACAGTAGCTATGACCTCTTTAGTCCTATACCAATGAAGGTAATGGACCAGATTGGTTATAGGGGTATCTTGTACCCATAAAGTTTGATATCAAGGTAGACGAACTAGCCAAGTTGGCTAGCTCCATTTCTGCATGGCAGCTGGATGAACCCAGTACCATTGAAGAGACTGTAGCTCAGATTGAAGAGGAAGCTGAAGGCAATACCTTGCTGATTGGAGAGATCCATATGCGGGATTCCTACGCAGTGGGAGTACGCCAACCGATGATCATGGAATCCAACTATTTCGCCGCCGAGCTTCCAGATTTACACTAGTTGGAGATCAACTATACAGGAAAGCCTTCACCCGACCACTTCTCATGTGTGTTGGGCTAGAGGAAGTTGATTATGTCATGTGAGAAGTTCACAAAGGCATTTACAGAAGCCACATTGGGGGAAGGTCTCTGTCTAAGAAGATTATCCTAGCAAGGTACTTTTGGCCAACATTGCAGGCCGACACCCTTAAGTTTGTAGCCAGATGTGAGGCCTGCTAGAGACATCAACATATAACTCACCGATCGACTGAGCCACTGCGGGTATCCACAGTGTCTTGCCCATTTGATCAGTGGGGAATGAACATTGTAGGTCCATTTCCAATCGGGCCCCAACAAAAGAAGTTTTTGCTAGTTCTGGTGGACTATTTTTCCAAATGGGTGAAAGCTGAGCCTCTTGCACACATCACGGAGGTCGCAGTGATGAAGATCCTGTGGAAGGACATCGTCTACAGATACGACATCCATCACAAATTGGTGTTAGATAATGGTTGACAGTTTGCAGGGCGAAACTCAAGGAATGCTGCGAAGGATTGGGTATTCGACAAGCATTCACTTCGGTCGCATACCCCCAAGGCAATGGCCAAGCCATGGTCGTTAACCGGGAGATCATCAGGGGGCTCAAGAGAATGCTGGATCACGTCGAAAGTAGTTGGGTCCGACTATATCACACTCGGTGAGATTTTGAGATGTCCAAATGTATTTGTATTCTTGTTGGCACTGCTTTACAGTTTCAGTAATCAAAGAAGCAAACGAGATGTCTCTTAACGGACCCCGAGTACTTGTCTGAAAAAACCCTACTACCTTGCGGTGCTGCGGATGCCCGAGGTAAGTAGGCATGGTCGTGGTGCTACGGATGCCCAACCAGGAGCTGCTTAAACCCTACTACCTCGCGGTGTTGCGGATGCTCGAGGTGAGTAGGCCTGGTCGTGGTGTTTGCGATGCCCGACCAGGAGCTGCTTAAACCCTACTACCTCGCAGTGCTACGGATGCCCGAGGTGAGTAGGCCTGGTCGTGGTGCTATGGATGCCCGTGGAGCTGCTTAAACCTTACTACCTCGCGGTACGGCGGATGCCCTAGGTGAGTAAGCTTGATCGTAGTGCTGTGGATGCCTGACCAGGAGCTGCCGAGACTCTACTACCTTGTGGTGCTACTGAGGCCCAAGGTAAGTAGGCCTGGTTGTGGGGCTGCAAACGCCCGACCAGGGGCCGAGATAGCCCTACTACCTCTGACCACGAACTTAAGGATGGTTTGTCGGGATACAAAGGGGGAAGGAAGATAGCATGTGGGTGACAAGATATAAAGGAATACCATCAGTCATTGAAGGCAAATATGATGGTTAATTATTTCCAGAGAGCCCACATCACAAAGGTAACAAGCTTCCTTTTACCTCCGAGTAGGATACATTGAAAATAACATCCTAAGGAAATACCAAATGTAAGTGTACATGGGAGGTACAATTATTAAACAACGCAAGGGAGACTGCCCCTTTGTCCAGGCTCTCCTCCATTGTCCCGGTCTCTCCTATGGTCGCGGAAGTGGAAGTCGTCTCCTTGGGGCTACAAAGTATTTGCCCTTCACTTGATGTAACAGAATGCCAACTCGGAATACAGATGTGTGCCATTCAATCCCAAGTATGCCTTCACAAAGTGCCACAGAATAAGAGAGATATGTGGCGAAAGATAAGCATTCCAGAGAAACATACCCACAAGACAACTTAGGATGAAATCATGCAAAATTCCTTTCATTCCAAATAGATGAGTAAACTATGAGTTTAGGGAAGAAAGGAAGACAAGTGAAGAAATAAAAGATACATAGCACATGCTGAGAAAAAACTCCTGCAGTTCCTTGTCTTCAGGTGAGAGCTCATCCCAAACACGGCCAACGCTCATGAAGCTCAAGTCTGTGTCCGACTTCAGTAGCTGGGCCTTCTGAAGCTGATTGATGGTGCCATTGAAGCCATGTTTTAGGCGCTTCAGGACCTCCCCAGCTAGGATGTCGCCAAACTCATCGGACTCTAGAAACCTGGCCTTGAACTTGCTTCGGTCTCTCTTGGCCGGGATGCCTCGTCAACCTTGTAATTTTGCAGTTTAGCCTCTGCTTCCTCCTTGGCGGTTTTCAGCTGGGTCATCCCAGAGGACATGCGGTCTTTGTCTTCCAAGGCTTCCTTGAGCCTCTCCGAGGTGGCCGAGACCTTTGAAGTGGCCCGGGCAACGCCCTCCTGAAGGTCGGTCATGTGGGCAACAATAGCCTTACACTATGTTTTCTTTCTGGGCCAGCTGGTTGGCTTGCTCCTGTATCCGACCATTCAGGGCTGCTGTAGAAGACTCCAAGAGTTGGACATCCTCGGATAACTTCTTCTCTCGGGCTTGCAGCTGATCCCGCTCTTGGGCCAAGGTGCGTAAGTCATTTGAGAGGGCAATGCCCTCTCTAACATCAAGCGCTCCCGATGGCGAGAGCTGTGTAGGGCTGATTCTAAGGTCAGCAAGATTCCAGGTGATGTTCTACTTTCACCTGGAGAGTTCTGCTAACCTCCTCCTACAGGAGGCCCCCTTATAGGCATGATGGGTCTCGACCTCCGCTGAAGATGCTCGGTAGATCAGGTGTTCTACCTCTTGTGGGGAGTACAACTGATGGTCGACCAAGAGGCAGTCTTGAGCGGCCTGCCACAACGTATAAGAGTTAGAAAACATGAGCAAGGATAAAACAAAAAAATGAAAACCATTACCTTTAAGAGGGATTCATGTAGATTGGCCAGGGGCCCAGTCGAGACACGCAAGGCCCCCCCCCCTCTCAAGTCACCGTAGCTCCTTGGGGCGCCATCCCGGCTTAGTGAGGTGTCTCTGAGGCAGGGGAGGAGTTGGATGGCGGGCGTCTCAAGAGGCACCGTGGAAGGACCTGGGACGTCCTCCTCAGAGTTGGAAGCTCCATTGGAGGAACATCCCTTGGCGGGGACCTCCTTGAATTGCACCGGGGGGAATGGTTGCGAAGCCGCCTCCGATGCTGCTTGAAGTTTCTTGCACAGGTGGTCAAGCCTCATCCGGGCTTTGCTGGCACCACCTATTTGCCTTTAGAGGTGTCGGAGGAATCGGCCGGGGAGGTGTCGATGGTCTGATCCCCTGTCTCTGGAGTAGTCGTTTGCTTGATGTGTTGGGACAGGGGCATTGTGTCCTCATTGTCAGGGATCGGCGAGTCCTCTCCTCAGGGATAGAGGGGAGCTTGCGGGGTGTAAAGCGCCGCAACCTCCTCCTGGTTGCTGACTGCTTTATCGAGGCGTTTCCTCTTTAGTTTCCCTGATGATTTGAGAATCAGGACTTCGACCGGGGGTGCCGATTTCTCCTCATTCTCTCTCGTCTTGATGATGACGAGAGCCAGGTCGGCCCCTTGGGCGTCAGGTAGCTCCGGAGTCCCTTGATCGGGGGATGGCACAGTCGCTACTGGCGCCTCTATCTGCTCCAGTGTCTCATGCTCACCGGATTGCTCAGTAGCCTCCTCCGGAGTCTCGGTCGAGTTAGCCGGTAAGTCAGTAGGAGCCGGAGGAGGGGGCCAAGGCCTTCTCGTTGGCCTCCTCCCACTTGATGAGTCGGTTCATCGCCCGGGACAACATGACGTCCTCTACAATGTACAAACAAGACAAAAACATCCGTTAGAATTAACAGGCGTTTGTAAAAGGATAAGCTTGCCAAGGCGGGGGCTCATGCTGGTGACTTTAGGGTTGAGCCCTACTCGGTACATGAGTTCCTCACTCTGTACTAGCCCGGGGCCACTAAATTCCATGCCGGACAGGAGGTTCCTGACACGTTGATAGCCCGGGTCCTGTTGGAAGTCTCCTAACTCCGGAGGGGCTGGCAGGCTTTCCCTCTAGAGAATGGGGTGAAGGGACGCTGGAGTAGGCGAATAAAGAAAAAGGGTTCCTTCCATCCCTTGTGGGAGGAAGGAAAACCGCCTAAAAACCTATGGTTGGGGCGGGCTGTGAAGCTGAAGACCCCCTTGGAGGCCATGGTAGGGATAAAGAAAAAATGAAAGAAGCGTGAGGTTAGAGGAATGTCAAAGAGTTTGAAGATGATAAACGTCCCACCCATCTAGGCAAGGCGTTGGGGGTCATCTGATGGAGGGGGATGTCAAAATAGGAGGAAATGCTCATGAAGAAAGGGTGGAGAGGGAAATGAAGCTCTAACTCTACCTGCCCTAGGAAGAAAGTAAAGAATTCTAAGGGGTTCCACAGGCGATTGATCCACCCTAAGGACTTCTACCTCCATTTCGGCCGGAATGCCATAGCCTGCAGACAGCTCGGAGGGTTTCCGATTTAACCCTAGAAGAAGTGGACTCATTCCACTCTGGTTGGTATCCCTTCTCCGGGGTCCCCTTCCTACCTTGATCCTTCTTGCTCTCTTTACCCATGACTTCTAATGAAGGAGGCGAAAGGGAAGAGAAGACCTACGCGTAGGGAAGAATCCTTAGAAAGAGAAGATGAGAATGAAGCCCACAAATGCTGCTAGTCAACGATGTCAGAAGGTGGACGGACGTTTTTGCCTTCCCTTTTTATTGAGGAAGCCACCCTCGTACGTACAATGGGGCAAGGCACGTGGACGGTGATGAGCGTCCATCTCGAAGCATCACCGCTTTCGAGGCTGCCGTTTGATATGGTCCTGTAGGACGTATCAGTAGGAGATCGCGAAAAGAGAAGTCTTAACACGTGGTAAAGGCGCATTCGCGAAGGGATTTTGTTGCCATTAAGAGACCCATGTGCTTTTAATAGATGATAGATAGCTATCATTGTTGCACCTCGAAATTCGCAGAAGCCTTTTTGGACTAATTCAAAGGGATTGCCTCGGGCCAAGGGACGAATGTTTGGATTCCTCGGACCCTACAAGCCGCTAATGAGGAAGTAATGGATATATAGACCCACAACTGCATAGCTTCCCTTCGTTGCACCACTGGTCTAATCAGTATTCCACACTTCCTTCGATTAGACTTGAAGGGAGGGTCTTATGATGGAGTTGAACATCCCAGGGTTGACACGTGGAACAAGGAAGTATGTGTCTGGGCCCATCAAGTCCGAACGCCTATCTCGGACTCCCGAGATCACCTCGGGAAGATAGATCCCCGAGACCAACTCGGGATAGTATACACCCGAGACTCCCCGGGAAGACGAGCTCCCGAGGCTCTTCCGGGAAGGAGATTCCCCAAGACCCTCTCGGGATAGTGGAGCCCGAAAAGTCATATACCGATAGCCGATTCCAATAACCGTTCCCCTTTCTTGTTTAGGAAAGTTGACGGATAATTATTGTCCTTTATATGTGACAATTAAGGTCTTAATATTCGCTGGAGTCGTTACCTAAGAGTTATCAGGTAACCGACAAGTAGGAACATGGAGAGAACGTGGAGATACGTGCGACGAAGCCCCTAGGTGTATAAGATACTTCAACTCACAGGTAAAGGGGTTACACTCTCTGAACTCACATATTTCTCCTTGATTTCCTCCTGCAAGCGACTGAAGTTCTGACTTGAGCGTCGGAGTGGGCTTTGCCGAAAAATCTCCGGTGTGTTCCTATTAAACTATGTTAATCTCGCAGAGTGTGATTTACTTCTTTTCATCATCATCTTCGTGAGTTGGACTTTGATGACTCGTCGTCCGCGTCGATTCCTTCTGAAACAGTTCTGGATCATTGAATTAGAGGGGTAAACAGGATCGTGTCAGCCACATAATTTCACATACGTAGTTCCAAGTGGTCATACCTTGTCTAGCCTATCAATGAGTTCAATTAGTTGGGTGGTGAGATCGTCGCCTTCAAGCCATAACCAGTCGGGTCCGGCCATGGACAGTGCTCGACCTAGTTTTTATTTTAGAAAATTGTTAAATCATTAATAATTTTCTAAGCTCATGAATCTCTTCACATGAGCATGGTGACCACAAACAAATTAAGCGGAATTGAATCCATGTTTAGCATAGTCTATTTAAAATTGAATTGAGTAGAGGCATCAAAATGAGTTATACGGAATCATAGATTATGTCCACCCCAAATATTATCTATACTGATAAATATCGCCTCCGGCTATGGTACAGTGGTAGGGTAATTAATTGTTAATTTAGGCATCCGCGGTTTGGTCCCAGTACGGCACATTTTACAGAAATTTTTCCTTCAAATGAGGCGCGAACCCTAAGACGCTGGGCTTCTAGACTGCCCACCACAGCGTTTCACGATTTTACTCTGGTAATCGGTGGGAAATTTTCGTGGGACTAGACCGGTCATTTCAAGTTCAATTTATCTATTGCTTGGTTCATTATTATTTTTTTATTACTGATAAGTATAGAAGAAAAATATTTGTCATATGATGATCTGTTAAATTTTTTAATTTATCTCTTTATAAATAATTATGAAATCTATCGTGTAGAAACGCATGATATTTATTGAAATATGGACTCCAAGCATAACTTTGTGTGTTTAAGATGATAGATGTATCTCTTGACCTTGACCTAGCTAGAGCATGATGTTACTTTCAAAAATGGTGATAAGTCTATTTTTCTAAATAATGCTAAACATGATTATGATTTTGAATGGAAATTGGATGGAAATTATGTGGCAGAAGACAAAAAAATAAAATAAAAATTTATATTTATTCTTATTTCACTTTCGCTTATTTATTTGATCGTTACGCATTTGACAATTTCTATATAATGATGCCTAAAAGAATAGATCTTTAGCAAGTGACACGATGGAACGTACGCTAGGGGGTGAATAGCAATGTTTTTCTTCCTCGTGTCATTCTTATTATTTATAGGTTAATACGCAGCAAAATAATAAAAAATAAAATAAAATACGAGATACCCATCAAGTTTTATTTGATTCATAATTCCTACAGTTTTTATATCCAAGATTATGTCTTAATGTGAATGCTACTGTTTTCTCCGTTTTAAGATACCATCCGACTCTTACAAATAATAGGCAAATAAACAATTGATCAAAGAATAAATAAGAGTAGTAGAAATCCTCAAAACTATGCTGCAGTAAAAGACGATTAATTATCATTCTAGATATTCATAGTTTGATTCTCAACTACGATGTATTTTATAAGAATTTTTTTTCCAAATGGAACGCAAACCCTGGGATGCTGGGTTTCTGGACCGCCTACCGCGAGCACTTCCCGATTTAACTTGATAGCTGGTGGAAAATTCTGTGAGACTGGATCGATCGCCCGAGGTTCGATATTACCCAACCTCGTTAATCATTATTTTTATTTTTTTTAGATAAGAATAGTAGAACAATCAAACTTTAATAGATCCCTCCAGAAGTCGTAAATGCAGCGATATTCTTCTTGTGTTTCTTGAATCTCACAAACATAACTTGAGAGAATAAAGTCGTACGAGATCTTAGATGAATTGATGATGATATTGAGGAACCTTGAACCTCTGCCGCTATTTAACATTTTTTCGACCAGTTGACGACGTCCGGCCACCTGGAGGCCTTTGAACAACTGAACCTACTCAGCTCTCAATTTGATCAGCTTCAACTTCAGATATGATGACTTGGCGAATTTTGGTAATTTGAAACACTTCTGATCTCATGGAGTTTGTCAAACCTAATCCGTTGACTACTCGCTCGGATTTAATCTCAGTTGGTCATTCCGGCCACTCAAAACTTGGGTCGACCTGATTACCTTTGGTTGTCCGGAGCCTCTAAGTCCGCCATCAACTTCTTACAAGACAAAAGTTAAACAAACATACAAAATATAATAAGTCTTGTATCTAGTCTACTTAACCTACTAGACTTTTTACTTGATTCGGGTTTACTTTTTCATCACTTCTAATAATTATTTAAGGTTCACTGTCCTAAGATTTTTCTTTTCCCAAACATCCGATCATTTTTGACCTGTTTGAACTTTTTCCTTGCCATCACCACCTAACTTGTCTGAACTTCCTATTTTGCCTAATCAAGACTTCTCACTCTTCTGCTAAGCATTTAGTCACCCCTAATCTACTTAAACCTTACCACTTACTTCCAAGCATCTGGTTAACCTTGACCTGCTTGGATCCGCTCAACCAAGCAGCAGCAACTCTTGAATGGGACGATGACACAATAAGAGGAGGAGAAAATAAACCTCCAAAGAGTTATGCCTCTTGAGTAGGCTAACTTATCTACAAGAGGTGTAGCCCATAAGTGCTTCCGACGCGGCAAATGCTTTCCATATTTGTCCTTTGTCTGATTCAACTAGACTTATTCTCTCTCTTAGAGAATTTTATTCTTTAACTCATTTTTAGATCTTTAAGAGATACTCGTAGTGCGTATGACCTAATAGGTTCTCAGTTATGTTGGTCATTCATAATTAATCATTAATTATGAATTAATCATAAATAACACCTAGTAGTACATCATGATCCCTAATTGATCGAAAAATCATAGTTGACATCAAAACATCTTCTGAACTCTTCAACAACAACAATTATTAGTGTGTCTATTCCTTTTACTTATCTTATATCCACTTGGTTCAAATTATGATTTATATGTCAGTCCCCACTAAGACTACGTTATACCTAGCCCAAGTTGTAGTTCCTTGTCCTATGGATTTGAATTACTCAAAAGCATATGTCCAAGAAGACTATCCTCTTGACGTGTTTACTTTGACCAAAGACTTATGAGTAATAAACTTGGAAAGAGGTCATAGGGTATATGTCTCTTTATCAAAGGAGCGGTGAATCCTCAATGGGCTTCTCAAATATCTTCAGAAATATTAACGTATACGTAATCATATGAGTAATAAACTTGAAAAGAGGTCATAGGGTATATGTCTCTTTATCAAAGGAGCGGTGAATCCTCTATGGGCTTCTCAAATATCTTCGGATATATTAACTTATACGTAATCATCCTAGACCCACACCTCCTGGGAGATGTTCTACTAAGATGTCAAAGTATAAGTTTTCATGACTAAAATAACTTGAATACCTTAAGTCTAAAGAAACTTGCACTCAAGATGCAATAAAATCTTCATTGACATTTAAAGAACAACATGAAGTCTTATAGCAGGTCACATCCAATGAACTAGTTACCGATAACTAGCATCTATATGTTAACTCTCAACATCTCTATATTTTCAACCAGCGAGGATCGACTACTTTGATAAAACAAAGAGTATAACGTATGCTAGTCTCATAGAATTAATGATGTCCAATTTTATCAATTTATCGACTAGAGAAGATTTCAATATATACATAATTATACATGATGAGATACCCACTAATTGTGATCCAATCACAATTTCTATTATGATATACATTGTATTGTCGACTTCATTAATTGAATTTAAGATCAAATCACATACATATATAATGCACACTCAAATAGCAAATTTTATTTATCAAATAAATAAGATATTATTAAAAGTGATTGCCTTGGTATCTAATATTATAGGTCTCAATATACCTCTCAACTTATTTTGTGATAGAGGTTTTGTCAAAAGATCTGCTAGATTCCTTTCGGTGGGAATTTCTCATGCAATTTGAATTTCTTTCCTACTTATGATCTCCCTGATCAAGTGATAGAGACAAAACACATGTTTACATCGTTGATGGTACCTGGGTTATTTGGCATATGCAATGGCCTAATTGTTGTCACAGGAAACTAATAATGCTTCAACAATAATGCTCGAAACTACTCTAAGTTTAGTAATGAACTTATTGATCTAAACAGTTTCCTTTGCTGCCTCTGATGCCGTAATATATTTTATTTCAGTGGTAGAATCGACAATAATTTTGTTAGTGTTGGAAGCACTAACTAATCAAACCTATGTTTATATATTGACAAAGGTTTAATGTTAAGGTTCATTGTGATCTAACGTACTTAACTAAGTGTGTAGGGAAGTCCTAGTTGAGGTTCGGCGAGGAAGTCCTGGTCAAGAGGATTGGGAAAGAAGTCCTAGTGAAGAGGATTAGGCAAAGAAGTTCTGGTCGAGTAGACTAGGCAGAAGTCTTGATAGGTCGAGGACATTAGACAAAGTCCTAGGGTTTGAGGACATTAGGTGGGAAGAAGCCCTGGGGGTCGAGGACACCAGGCAGAAGTCTAGGTGGGTCGAGGACTAGACGTATAGCGGGAAGTCTCGAAGGTCAAGATCAGATGTTGAGCAAAAGTCCAAATAGATTTGAAAGACCAGATGTTTGGTAGCAGGTAAACTCTCTTGAGAGGAGTAGGTAAGGACATGTTCCCCGTTGAGGAAATAGTAGGTGTCGGTCTGACTTAGGGTTTCACTAAAAATTCAAAAGTCAGGGTCGGACAGTCCAAAGACTGTCAAAATATTTCATTTCATATTACTATATTTTATGTGCTAACTCTATGATACAGAAGTCAAAAAGCTTGAAAGAGTTGATTCAGGCACCTGGAAGGGATCCATGTGTCTATATCGACACAGGCGCCTAGAAGGTAGGATGAGGTAGCAACCTCAGATTGGTCGACACACGTCAGCATTCAAACTCCTGGAAGTGATCTAGGTGCCTGAGACTGATAGAATCAATTAGGATAGAGGTTTACTCAAATTTCGCAATGTCAAGGATTGAAGCACTTGAAAGGGATTGAGGGGCTTGGATATGGATAATCTGCAATGAGAATGGATCAGGATTATATCAACCCCGAATAGAGCGCCTCAAAGGGGATATAGGCATCTGGAAAGGCCTAAAAAGGAAGAGTTCGACTAGCACCTTAGACACATCATTCTCTATGACTTTTGTACTCGTGTGATCTCCAAAACTCTGCTACAATGCCAAAACACTACTCCGACAATAACGTCCAACTCTAATCTTCTTCTGGGTTGTCGGTATAATTGCTTTTTCTATTATGCTTTATTTCCTTATTTATAATCAGATATTTTGTACTTATCGAACTCTTAGTGAATTTCCCGATGAAAGCTAGCTTTGGTTGTAGGTGAAAAGTGTAAGTACCCCGGATTAATTTTTATGTAGTCAACCGAGTCAAGTTAGGTCTTGTGGTATTTGATCCTTATGTCTAAGTGTGTAGGAGCTTAGGAGCACTAAAAGTTGAGTGGAAGATACAGCGAGGGAGAAGGATAACACAGGGAAGGGAGACGATAGATTCAATTTATACGAGGGACGAGAAGCTACGAAAGAGTACACCGGTGGATGAGAAGGATGTGTGGGACGTCCAAGGGATGAGAAGCTAGAGAGGAAGCTCGTTCAAGAGAAGGTCGGAGTTAGATTTGGGTGAGCTCAAATTGGACAGCTGGAGCATAACCAAGCAAGCTGAGTCCAAAAAGGTCAACAATTGGATGCCTGAGGCGCCTCAATTGTGACTGAGGGTGCCTCGGATGCAGAACTTGGAGCTGTTGCTGAAAGGTGTGAGGGCACCCTAGTTTGTAACTAAGGCGCCCTCGGTCGAAACCAAGGTACCCTAAGTGAACAATAGTCGTTAGGCTACCATTGCTGCGTGAATAAAACTTTATCAATCCAGGGCTCCTTGAGTCACATCTAAGATGCCTTAGTTACAGCAAACGGTACACTGACCGTTGGGCTATAAATAGCCCCCTAGAGCTAGGAGTGATTCGTAACAACTTGTACTCATTCTTCCTAGTCTTTTTTTGAGTTGTCAATGTCTGTAAGAGACTTTTCTTCTTCAACAAAGGAGATATTCTTAGTGAGCTTTCCAACGCCTTGGATAGTGATCGCTCCGGTTGCAACCAAGTAAATCTCGTTCATCTTACTAGTTTGTTTTTCTTTTATGTTGTTTGTGTTTTTATTGTTAGCTAATCTGTTATCCTTGCGGAGTTTAAAAGCAAGAGATCTTTTTTATAACTCTAATTGCAATGCTATTCAAACCCCCTGTTAGTCTTAGCCCTAGAGTCAATTATGAGATGATTGTCTAAAGAACATTTTGTTCCTATTCTATTTAATAAAATTAAAGTTTGATTATTATAATTTCATGATTGTGCCCAATGAATAAGTATAATAATATCCTTGGGTAGTATGTTCTGATCTATATTATATCAATTAGTTGAATTGATAGTGAGATGATGTAGAGAATACTACTCTTAACTATTCCTAGTCAAGTATTAATATTCAAGGATAATATTAATGCATTGAGACTAGCATATAGGTCAATTGATGATTTAATCTCACAAGTCATAGATATGAGATATCAAGTTGACACATGGGTATACATTAGGGAATGTGCACTAAATTGACCCACCATGAGAAAATTTCATGGATCGTCATATAAGTGTCATAAACTTTCTCATGTGACTATTAGTATGAATAGTCCTTAGACCTGAAGTCACTACGGTTCCCTACATAAGGAGTTGTGTACTTTGGTATCGTCAAACGTCACCCGTAACAAGGTGGACTATAAAGGCGATCACTGGTTATGCAACAAATTATGTGGAGGAATATGAGTGATGCAGATGGGATCTATCCCTCCCATATGATAGGAGTGATATCTATGAGCTTCTTGATTGAGTAGGACTACTAAATGCATGGTCATGTTCAAATTAGTCAATATGAGATATTGAGCTCATTTGCTTAAGTGAGTCTACTTAGGGATTAAGAAACATAAAGATTGATATCAAGGATAACATGGTTTATGCCTCATTGATCAATCTAGATATCGAGGATAGAAGGACAAAGTCATACGAGATAATAGTCATGGAGATTAAGTCAGATCTCGACTTTCTCATCACTTGGATAGCAATGATGCATTACTAGGTGTCGCTCATTACTTATATGTTTAAAGCGGTTTAGACACATTGCCAACGTTACGCGAACCTATTAGGTCACATATAAAAGGCATGATGCTTCGAAGATTGATCGATTGATTTTAGTTTGACTAAAATATGATCTGAATTGGATTAATTAAATTGGACTCAAGTGAATCCAATTGGATTGAGGGATTGAGTCTAATCCCAGTTAGACTTATTTAGATTAGACTCAACCACTTAATTATGGATAATATTCAGTAAATGGTTTAATGAAATATTATCATAGAAGAAAGCTAAGAGGTATTCTATTCATTAGATAAATAAAATATTAAGAGTTTCAAGGGACACCAAGAGGCTTGATATTCATTGGATTTTATTTGCATTAAGATGAAGGGAGCTCAAGAATCAAAGACCCTTGATATTTATTAGATGACTATAAAACCCCTCCTTATCAAAGACTAAGGATTTGATCCCTATTCTTCCTCTTTCTTCCTCATTGGCTGAAACTCCCTAATTTAGGTTTTTGTGCTTTGTGAACCATCCCAAATTGCTAGCACAATTAAGGTGGTTCTTCTTCGAGGCATAGATCGTGTTCGTGTGGATACTACTAGAGACATGGACACTTGAACAAGCAAGCGATCTGGCGAATTGAGGACGAGTGAGATAACCGAAGGGCATGCACCAAAGGTATAACCCTTAGTTAGATAGATCTAACTTCGTACGAGTTTTTATTTCACATGGATCGCATGAAGGGATTTCAAATTTTCGCTGCATTTTGAGTGTTTTTCGCTTAGACATCCCTACACCCTCCTCCTCTTCTCTTTAGTCGGCCTCACCGAGACTTACAAAAAGAACAAGAAGAAAAAGAAAGAAAAGAAAGAGACTAAGGAAGAGTCCTCAGAATTTGAACAAGATAGTGAAAATGATGAGCAGCTATCATCCAATAAGATAACAAACTTTGTTGGGAAGATGCCATCCCTCTCTCCCATTCTTTCAACGCATTTAATCCGAAAGGCAAATAGAGTATTGATATCAGCAGCCTCATAGTTTCCACGAATTAAATGCACATTACGAGAATACTCAACCTTCAATGCAAGAAGTAAGATTGTAAATGAACCAAATATTTATGAACAAGTTTGATGTTCAATTTGGTAAGAGTTTATTATGTTCGTTCAATATACACAATATTGATTAAATAAACAAGCTTGAACAACTCGTTAAACTAAACAAACAAGCTTGAACACATATGTGTTTAGCTCCTTAAGATTCATGAACAACGTTCATGAACAATGTTAGTGAACAATGTTCGTGAACAACGTTCGTGAATAGTATTCGTGAACCATGTTCATTAAAAAATAAGTTTCAATTATCAAGCTTAATAACTAATCAGATAAGTAAAAGTTACAAACAATTAAATAAGCTTGAATTGAAAATTTGATAACATCTAAACAAACCAAACTCAAGCCAAACTCAAACTCATCAAAAATAAACCAAGCAAAACATGAACAATCATTTTAAAGGCTTAGTTCATTTTAGGCTTGGCTTGACTCGGTTACCTTATCAAACAAGCTTGATCACCCCAAAACTTGGTTTGGCTTGGCTTGTTTACAACCCTAGCAAGAAGCAGAGTATAGCTAATTATGAAGTTAAGTGTGTCTTCGTGGATAAATGTAGTTCTGTGAACATCCTGTACAAGGTGGCCCTGGACCAGATGCAGATCGACGATGATGAGCTACGTCCAATCTCTACTCCACTCTTTAGCTTCACTGGATATCAAGTGCAGCCAATTGGGCAAATCTCCCTATCCCTATCATTGGGAGATGACACGTTGGAGAGGACGAGGATGACTCCTTTCCTGGTCATGGATACACCCTCTTCCTACAACGCCATCCTTGGACGCCCAACACTTAGCGTATTCCAACGATGGGGCGTGCAAGTAGCCGAAGTCAAGGGGGATCAACTGGCTTCCCGGCGATGTTACAGCAGTGAGGTCAGGTCTAAGCCCGCAAGATCCCGAAGGCAGATGAAGCTCTACAAATCGACCTCACTAACTCTCGAGAGGAGGAAGGGCCCAAAAAAGAACGGAGGGAGGTTGAGAGTGAAGAGGTTCAGATACACCCTCAGCAAACGGGGGGGTTATAAGGATTGTTGCTGACCTATCACCAGAGCTGTGAAGCCGTCTGATCGACTTCTTGCAGAACCATCGGGACGTGTTTGCGTGGGCTACCGAGGAGATCAAAGGAGTCTCCCCAGCCTTGGCCATCATCGCTTGCATGTGACCCCCGGAGCTTGGCCGGTGAAGCAAAGATGGAGACCTTTCACGCTCGAGCAAGACAAGGCTATCATAGAGGAGGTCGCCAAGTTGCTGAAGGATGGACACATAAGAGAAGTTTAATTCCCAACTTGGTTGACTAATGTAGTACTTTTCCCTAAGCCCGGGGGTAAATGGCAGGTTTGTATTGACTTTGAGATTTAAATAAAGTCTTCCCTAAGGACTATTACCCTCTGTCTCGGATAGATAGATTGGTAGATTCCACCTCTGGTTGTGAGTTTATTTCCATGTTGGATGCCTGATGATCCCCAAAATAGATGTCACGAATGTGGGTCTCAAATTTAGATATTTATAAAAACTGAAAACCCTAGCTCACAAAAGTAGAATGAGTAGTATAGGGGCCACAGGTCGTGTTTTTCCTAGGGCTAGTTGAATGAATGTTTGATTTAAGCTCGAATTTATGAGTCGTTAAATGTTTTGGGTTTTCAAATAAGAACTGGGGTTTTGTTTTGCAATTAAGGATGAAAATGTAGTGGAAATGAAATAGGCTTAACTAAACATGCATAACTAGGAAATTGCAATTAAGGAACTTAACCAACTAGGAAAATTGAACAAACAATTTGAAATTGCGAGATTGAAATATAAACTGATGTCAAGTGCAATAGTATACTAAAAGTTGTATCTAACTTCGGAAATTAAGACTCGAAACAAGCTGAATTCGAAAATAGGGCTTGAGCGTTGCTTGATCGGTCGACAGACCGATCAGATGATGCCTGGATCAGTGCGCAGACCGATCAGAAGCTGAAAATTTTCAGATATAGAATCAACTTACACAGAACAAAATTCATAAACGGAAACTAAACACAAAAACTAGACATTAATCCTTTCCCTTAACTTGAGTCCTTCTTGCTGTCACACAAGAGTCGGCTATAACCCCCTAGCTCGACAAATCGATGGAACTTCCAACTCCACGAATCAATCCAGCTCAAATTCTGCCTTCAACTGAACATCCATCCGATCTCCTCAAACTTGATGTGTGGGATTGCGATGATTAGGAACGATCAGAGCAAGTAAAAGTACCCCTCCGACTTGCTCCGGTGGATGAAGAATGAGTAACAAGTGATTTGATAGGAGAAATGGCAGATCTGGCGAAACCCTCACTCAGCTCTTCTCAGCAACAGATTTGATCTGAAAAACTCACGGAGGTGTCGTTCCGATGATCCAAAACTCAATCCAAACTCGGAATCAATGTGGCGCGCGATCGATTGAAGAAAACGGGAAGAAAATGGATGAAGAACCCGAAGAACTCGAAGACTTGCGGCGAAGACGCAACTGGCGAGGGAATTTCTGTTTTAACTGGGCATTTCGAATTTCGACAGCTGAGATTGTTCCGCTCTGATCCAACGGTCAGATTAAGTCAGATCGACCCCAAACTTCTCAGATCCTGATCAAGGGCTCTGATCTACTTTTCCTTAACTCGGATCACTCAGATCTGAAGCGGATGGCCTAGATCTAACTGTCATCTTAAATGGACGGCCCAAATTGATTTAGCTCTTGATCCCTTTGATCTAGGCTTATTTTGAGCTCAAATCTTACTCCACTCATGATCTAGATCCATGACTCATTGAAACCTACAAAATGAGATTCAACATTAATGCCAAAATATTTCAAATATAGGAAGAATTGTATCCAAGGACAAAATAGAAGGATTTCATGGAACCTAATATAAATGTAACTTAAGCATATGACAAAGGATCAAAAACATGGATTGGAAAGCCGAATTTAATCAACAACATGAAAGTTATCAATGCCTACCAGGGGTATCACCAAGTTCCTCTCGCACCGAAAGATCAAGAAAAGATCAGCTTTGTGACGGCAGATGACACATATTGCTATAACGCCATGTCTTTCGGGTTGCGCAACGCCGGGGCAACCTACCAATGGATGATGGACAAGGTCTTCAGGCATCAGATCGGGAGAAACATTGATGTTTATGTAGATGACATCCTAGTCAAAATAGACAAGGGGAAAGATATGATAGCCAACCTGGAAGAAACCTTCGCAACTCTGAGGGCCAACAAACTGAAGTTGAACCCGACCAAGTGTCTGTTTGGATTGAAGAGTGGCCGGTTCTTAGGGTATAAAGTAACAAAGAGGGGGATCGAGGCCAATTCAGATAAAGTGAAGGTTATCCTTGATATGCCCTCTCCTCGTAACTTCAAGGAGGTACAGAGGTTGAACGATAGGATTACAGCCTTGTCCAAGTTCATCTCCAAATCTGGCGACAGGACCCTGTCATTCTTCAAGATTTTGAGAAAAACAGTCAAGTTCGATTGGGACGACCAGTGTGAGAAGGCGTTTGTAGATCTGAAAGCCTATCTGACCAAGCTCCCCGTCCTTTATAAACCACTGGAAGGGGAATCATTGTACGTCTACCTGGCCGCGACCGAGCAAGCGGTGGGCTCTGCACTTATTCGAGAAGAAGACACTGTGCAGTATTCGGTCTACTTCTTTGGACACCTCCTGAAGGCTACAGAGACACGCTACACTACAATGGAGAAGTTAGCCTACGCTTTGCTATTAATGGCACGGAGGCTCGGACCATACTTCTTGGCACATCCTATTGTGGTTCTCACCAACAGCCCGCTGGGACAAGTTCTCACCAATCCAGAAGCCTTGGGTCGACTGATCAAATGGACAGTAGAGTTGAGCGAGTATGGGATTGAGTACCAGCCTCGTACTACCATCAAGGCACAGACACATTCGAATTTCATGCTCAAAGCTATTCCTGAGCCAGAAGCTGAAGGTGCTTGGAGGATCTATGTCGATGGGTCGTCTAACAACAAGCACAATGAAGTCGGGGTGTTAATGGTTTCCCCCTGGGGAGATACGTTGCATTTATCTATCTGACTCCACTTCCGAGCCACTAACAATGAAGCTGAATACGAGGCGATATTAGCAGGTCTACAAGTAGCCAAGCACATGGGAGCTGCTCGAGTTATCTTGCATTCGGACTCCCAGCTCGTGGAACAGCAAATAAAGGGCGACTTTGAAATAAAGTGTGAGCGCTTACAGAGGTATGTAGTCATTTATGAGTAGCTGAAATCCTCTTTCATAGAGGTTATTCTGCGAAAGATTTCCCGAGCGGACAATATCAAGGCGGACGAACTAGCCAAGTTGGCTAGCTCCATTTTTGCATGGCAGCTGGACGAGCCCAGTACCACCGAAGAGACTGTAGCTCAGATTGAAGAGGAAGCTGAAGGCAATACCTTAGCTGATTGGAGAGATCCATATGTGGAATTCCTACACAGTGGGAGTACGCCAACCGATGACCAAGGAATCCGACTATTCCGCCGCCGAGCTTCCAGATTTACACTAGTTGGAGATCAACTATACAAGAAAGCCTTCGCCCGGCCACTCCTCAAGTGTGTTGGGCCAGAGGAAGCTGACTATGTCATGCGATAAGTTCACGAAGGAATTTATGGAAGCCACATTGGGGGAAGGTCTCTGTCTAAGAAGATTATCCTGGCAGGGTACTTTTGGCCAACATTGCAGGCCGACACCCTTAAGTTTGTAGCCGGATGTGAGGCCTGCCAGAGACATCAACATATAACTCACCGACCGACTGAGCCGCTGCGGATATCCACAGTGTATTGCCCATTTGATCAGTGGGGAATGAACATTGTAGGTCCATTTCCAATCGGACCCCAACAAAAGAAGGTTTTGCTGGTTCTGGTGGACTATTTTTCCAAATGGGTGGAAGCTGAGCCTCTTGCACACATCACGGAGGCCGCAGTGATGAAGATCCTGTGGAAGGACATCGTCTGCAAATACGACATCCATCATAAATTGGTGTCGGATAATGGTCGACAGTTTGCAGGGCGAAACTCAAGGAATGGTGCGAAGGGCTGGGTATTCAATAAGCCTTCACTTCGGTTGCATACCCCCAAGGCAATGGCCAAGCCAAGGTCGTTAACTGGGAGATCATCAGGAGGCTCAAGAGAATGCTGGATCATGCCGGAGGTAGTTTGGGTCGAAGAGCTTCCCAGTATTCTGTGGTTCTACAGTACCACACCAAGAGAATGAATAGGTCAGAGTCTTTTTCAGCTTGTGTATGGAGTTGAGGTCGTGATCCCGGTGGAAGTAGGCGAGGAGTCCGTCCGGCAGCAGCATTATAATAAAGAGGATAATGATCAACAGCAGCTGATCGACCTAGACCTGGTGGCTGAAGTGCGAGACAAAGCAGCTGCTCGGTTACTAGCCTATAAGCAGCGTATGAAACAAGCATACAATTATCGTGTGATTGCCCGTAGCTTTGAAGTTGGAGATAAAGTCTGGAAGAGGATCAAGCCTGTCGGCGATCCCGAGAAGCTGGAGCCGCAATGGTGTGGACCTTACATCGTTGCCAGAAAGCTCATCGGAGGTAGCTACTGTTGGTGTAGAAAGCACCCAAGTCGAACCTGAGTTTTGATAATGGCAAAAGGGTTCAAAAGTTAAGTCTTATTTGTTATCTAACATACTACTCAAGTGTGCAGGAAAAGTCCTAGCGAAGGACTGCTAGGCACTGGCGAAGGAATGCCAGGGTAAAAAGTCCTAGCGAAGGACTGCTAGGCACTGGCGAAGGAATGCCAGAGTACTGAAGCCCTAGCGAAGGACTGCTAGGCACCAGGCGAAGGATAGCTTGGGACTGAAGACCTAGCGAAGGAATGCTAGGCACCGGGCGAAGGACAGCTTGGTATCCAAGACCTGGAGAAGGACCGCTAGGCAAAAGTTCAACCGGAGGAGCCGGTTGGCATCAGGTACATTCTCCCGAGAGGAGTAGGTGAGGACGCGTTCCCCATCGAGGGCACAATAGGCGTCGGTTCGACCTAGGGTTCCATTTTGGAGACCCAAAGTCAAAACCAAGACAGCTAAGGCTGTATAAACTAACATCTTATTGTTTTATGTTGTTTTGGACTAACCCTGGATGCAGGACCAAAGGAACGAGTGTCTGCAGCTCAGAGAGCCTCAAAGGAGTGAGGCAAAGGCTGAGTAGGGCGCCCGGAGTGTCCCGGGCGCCCCCAAGGTGAACACAAACAGTTGAAGCAAAGGAACTGCGTCTGCAGCTCATGGGCAGTGCGCCCCCGTGCTCCCGGGCGCCCCCCTGCTCCCGGGCGCCCCGGATGGTCCGGGCGCCCCCAGGTGAAACTAACGAAGCAGATCCCATCGAAGCCAACGGATAAGAAGAGACCCGGTCAACCCGGGCGCCCCCAGCGTTCAAGGCACCCCTGTCAAAGCCTGATCCCGAGTTTTAAGGGATCAGAGCTGACCGAGACGAAAGCGGATCGGCTGACACGTGGGGGCGCCCCCGACGTCCCGGGCACCCCCAGGGGCTATAAATAGGCCCTCGACCCCAAGGCTTCAAACAACAATTCATTCAACGCAATCACGCTCTTCTGCTCCCGCGCTCTGCTCCGGAAACATCCCGACTCGAGACTCAAGCGCCGACGACGTCCCGTTGCTCCGAAAATTCAATCTACATCGGACGTCGGTAAAAGAAGAGTTACTTTTAAGTTTACTATACTGCTTTTGTAATATCTCTCTGTAAACGTTTTGCGCTCTTATAGAATTGCCCGCAGAAAACGGTCAACGACCGTGGGCCTTGGAGTAGGAGTCGACCTAGGCTCCGAACCAAGTAAAACTACCTGTGTTCGCGATTGTTTTTATTCCGCTGCGTACTTGCTCTAGTTTTTATCCGAAAAGCGTTTAACGATATTCACCCCCCCTCTATCGTTTCTCTCAATCCAACAAGTGGTATCAGAGCGGGGAAGTTCAAATTTGGTGCAACCACCAGTTTGAAAATTTTTCGGATTTGTTTAAAATATTTTTTATTTTTTTTCTTTCGTTCGAAATTCTTCTAATATTTCTTTTTCGTTCGAATTTCTTCTCGTTGATCGAGGCTGGTGCAACACCCCTCGACAAATATTTTTTCCTTTATCCCGCACTACTAATCCAAGACCAAGTCTTGGGATATTTTTTGTGTCTAGTTTTCATTTCAGATAAAATGGCCATGCAAGAAGGCTTCAGCACAGCCAGACCTCCTCTTTTCAGTGGAGAAGACTTTTCCTACTGGAAAAGTCGAATGGAGGTCCACCTAAAAACTCAGGTGGACATGTGGATAATCATCCAGTCCGGACTGGAGATTCCGAGAAATGCTGAAGGAGTACCTCAAAGCTACACAGAGTGGGACACCGCTCTGAAACGGAAAATTGAAGCGGATGCAAAGGCGACCCAGACCCTTCAATGCGGCTTAACAAAAGAGGAGCTGAACCGGGTGGGCCCTTTCAACAGTGCCAAGGAGCTGTGGGGAAAACTGATCGAGCTGCACGAAAGAACATCAGACACTCGGATCAGTAAGAGAGATCTGCTCCTGAACAAGCTGTATACCATCAAAATGACCGACAACGAAACAGCAGCTCAGCTTCACGCCCGAATTCAAGAACTAATGAATGGTCTACACACCATTGGTCACAAGGTTGAAAACCGTGACCTAATAAGGTATGCTCTAAATGCTTTCCTGGAAACACCTTGTGGGCATCTATGGTAGATGCATACAAGGTTTCAAGGGATCTTTCGAAAATTAAATTAGATGAATTGTTCTCTGAATTAGAGTTACATGAACAGACTAACTACAATTTGGCCGAGAAAGGTATTGCCTTTGTTGCAGGTAAAACTGGAAGGACAACAAAGAAAAAGCCTCAACCTAAACTCGAGTCCAACTCAGACTCAGACTCAGAAGACGAAGAAGGAGATCGACCTAAGCTGGTCCGACTGGCCCGAAGCTACTACAAGGAACTGAAGAACCAAACCAACAGAAGGAAAGTCAGCCGAAGAAGGGATGAACCAGCTGAACCCGCAAACGAAAAGAACAAGCCCAACGTGACCTGCTACGAGTGCAATAAGAAGGGCCACTACAAGACTGAATGCCCTAACTTGAAGGAAGCAAAGAAGACAAGGAAGAAAAAGGCACTTCAAGCAACGTGGGACGAGTCCTCCTCCGAAGAAGAAGATGAGGTCCCACAGTCGAACCTACTAGCACTAACAGCCTCAGAAGAAGTCGAGATCGAGTCAGAATCAGAACAGAACGATGGCAGACTGACCTTTTCAGAAGATGGCGAAATCAAGGTAAGTGGATTTACTAGAAGTCAATTAAACGAGTTAATATCTTATCTTTCTCGAGATTTGGCGAAAGCTAAACTCCGAGTCGAATCCCTCCGACAGGAAGTAAAACTCCTGAAAGAGGGAGCTGACTTTAGACCCCCTTAACCGAGAAGATTCAAGAAGGAACCTCTAATCAAGTTGAAAAACTTGAGAAAGAGAATTCCTCCATGAAAACTCAGGTTAAGGATCTTAGATCAGCTTTAGAACGATTCACTTCTGGTTCCAAGGGTCTTGACATGATTCTTGGAAAACAGAAATCGGTTCTAAATTGATCCGGACTAGGCTATAGAACCAAATCTAGACAAAGATCCTATTTTGCTATACAGAATCAGTCCAGAAATAAAGTTCAGGCATGGGTACTTAAACTGTACCTGAATAAACCAACTGGATCAAATCAGTATTGGATCCCCAAGGACAAGATTCACATCTTGCCTAACCATCACCGTGGCTTTAGTCCAGGGGGAGCCAAATTAAAAACTATATTTATTGTTAAATAAAATTTTAATTCTTGATTGCAAATTGCTTGGTTGATTGTTTATTTAATTTCTGCAATTTACCATGCTTAGACCTAGAAATGGTTAGTGTAAGGACTGAACAAACTTAACTGAAATTTGAACAACATAGTATTGGGTGGAGGTGAGATGATAGTACGTTAGGGAAACCAATTCTAATAAGGTCAAGTATACTTGGTCTCTTTAGACTTGTGAAACTAGCCGAAGCTACCGATCCAAGACCCAAACTAGTTAGACCAGAATTTTTCAAAGATTAATTTTGAAAATGAAATTTCATTAAAAGACTTTGTCAAGGAAAGGGTTGATGATCCAATAAGGCTACGGCCAAAGAAGGCCTAGTGCCTCGCCAAGACCTGGAAGCCAATTTTTGAAATTCAAATTCAAATTATTCTTTGTCAAATTCAAATCTAACACAAATTTTCAGTTACTTATAGACTTAAACTCTCTTTTCAAAATAAATTCAATTGTTTTCAAAATTAATTAAGATTTTCAAAATAAATCATGTTTTTCAAAAAATTCCTTTATCAAAACCTGTCTCACAAAACCTGTAAGGCCAACGTGATTGAAAACCCTAGATTGGGTGAGACAGTAAAATTAAACTCAATTCCTTTAATACCCATATTGTAATTCCTGTAGTTCAGAATGTAGTCAAAACATGGTTAACGCAGTCAAACCATGGTCAACATGGTCAAACCATGGTTAACATAGTCAACGTAGTCAAACCATGGTCAACGTGGTCAAACCATGGTTAACATAGTCAAACCATAGTCAAAGCAGTCAAACCATGGTCAAACCAACTAAACCATGGTCAAACAATGACAAGACATCAAATTTGTCACTTCCTATACACTCCGGGCGCCCGTGACTCCTCGGGCGCCCCCCATGACTTTATCTTCTCTCAAGGCAAAAAGCTGCCTTTAATCCCTTGGTCAGGGCGCCCGGAACCACGCGGGCGCCCCCATTGCAGTCAATGCAGCAAAAGCTGCAAAATCAGCCTGACCAGGGTGCCCGGGCCACTCCGGGCGCCCCTAACCAGCCCCAGTCTCTGCCATGGCAGAGACCACTATCCCGGGCGCCCCCAATAACCTGCCTATAAAAAGGCATCCAAACCCCCTCTTCTTCCCACACCAAAAACCATCCTCCTTCCTCCCTTCCTTCCTTCCAAGAAGATCAAGTGACACTTGTGCTTCCTCAATCTCAACCATGCCTCCCCGGTATGATTTGTTTTATGCATTTAGAATTACTTTCCTAATTCCTTTTGCATTTAGAATTATTTTCTTAATTCATTTCTTATAAATGCATGTCTCTCAACTTAGAAAACGCCGAGCAAACCAAGCAAACCCCCGGTACCGAACCGAGTCCCGACCCTAGGTTCCCGACTCTAGAACTGTGTAATAAGTTCGCTCGAACAACTTACAAGCCTATCAAAACTAGCTATCTTAATAGACATTTCTTTACCCAATCTTGTCCTTTAGCCATGAATGTCATAAACTTTTATCAACTAGATAATCTAGTATTCTGCACTCATTCGATTATACATCTTTATGTGCGAATTCTATAATAACTAGTCAGACAGAACGATCTCATGTTTTACACTACTGTTCAAGGGATACCCCTGTCGATCACCCCTACCTTGCTAAATCGATTCCTTGGACTACGACCCTCCCAGTCCACCTTTTGTTGCTATCCACCTAGGAATCTTCCATTTGATCCTCCCTACTCTCACATTACTCTAGACTCTCTCCACTCCTATTTCTATAGGGAAGCTAGACTCCCCGCAGATAGACGATTCCAGTCCGTTGACCTTCAGGTCCAGGACTACGCCCTGTACAGAGTTCTGGTCCGATGCATCTTACCACTATCCACTAGGGATGTCGCGACCATGCGACCCTTCCATACTTTCCTTCTGTATGCCCTGATCCATCATCTAGACATTGACATTGGCCTTCACATGTTCCACGCTATCTTACATGCCTCCAGTGTCACGACTCAGGGTCGGGTACGCACCCCCTTCTGCCACATCATCACCTCCATCCTTCATCACCACGGTCGTGACATTACCGTAGGTGAAATAACCGAGATGACCGATTTTGACGAGATAGGATTTAGGAACTTCTCTTTAGCTGGTATAGATGTATCGGCCACCGGGGTTTTGACTTGGAGACGACAGCGAGCCGGAGCGCAGATCGACTCAGACGAGGAGGTAGACGTTGACGTTGCAGATCTGGCAGCAGAGGTCCGAGCACACATAGACGAGCCCCCTCCACCGACACTCTACGAGAGAGTGACACGGCTGGAGACACATGTCCAGAGCCTCCGAGAGGAAGTGGAGGCAAATCATGCCGAAGATATGGAGACAAATCTGGGCTACTACACTGGGTATATGAGCGCCCTTAGAGCTGAGAGGGAGGCCAGAGACGCACAGTATCACGAGATGATGGCACTATTANAAGCACCCAAGTCGAACCTGAGTTTTGATAATGGCAAAAGGGTTCAAAAGTTAAGTCTCATTTGTTATCTAACATATTACTCAAGTGTGCAGGGTAAAAAGTCCTAGCGAAGGACTGCTAGGCACTGGCGAAGGAATGCCATGGTAAAAAGTCCTAGCGAAGGACTGCTAGGCACTGGTGAAGGAATGTCAGGGTAAAAAGTCCTAGTGAAGGACTGCTAGGCACTGGCGAAGGAATGCCAGGGTAAAAAGTCCTAGCAAAGGACTGCTAGGCACTGACGAAGGAATGCCAGGATAAAAAGTCCTAGCTAAGGACTGATAGGTACCAGGCGAAGGACAGCTTGGGACTGAAGACCTGGCGAACGAATGCTAGGCACCGGGCGAAGGACAGCTTGGTATCCAAGACCTGGCGAAGGACCGCTAGGCAAAAGTCCAACCGGAGGAGCCGGTTGGCATCAGGTACATTCTCCCGAGAGGAGTAGGTGAGGACGCGTTCCCCGTCGAGGGAACAGTAGGCGTCGGTTCGACCTAGGGTTCTATTTTGGAGACCCAAAGTCAGAACCAAGACAGCTAAGGCTGTATAAACTAACATCTTATTGTTTTATGTTGTTTTGGACTAACCCTGGATGCAGGACCGAAGGAACGAGTGTCTGCAGCTCAGAGAGCCTCAAAGGAGTGAGGCAAAGGCTGAGTAGGGCGCCCGGAGTGTCCCGGGTGCCCCCATGGTGAACACAAATAGTTGAAGCAAAGGAACTGCGTCTGCAGCTCATGGGTAGGGCGCCCCCGTGCTCCCGGGCGCCCCCGCTGCTCTCGGGCGCCCCGGATGGTCCGGCCGCCCCAGGTGAAGCTAACGAAGCAGATCCCATCGAAGCCAACGGATAAGAAGAGACCCGGTCAACCCGGGCGCCCCTAGCGTTCAGGGCGCCCCCGTCAAAACCTGATCCCGAGTTTTAAGGGATCAGAGCTGACCGAGACGGAAGCGGATCGGCTGACACGGGGGGGGGGGGCGCCTCCGACGTCCCGGGCGCCCCCAGGGGCTATAAATAGGCCCTCGACCCCAAGGCTTCGAACAACAATTCATTCAACGCAATCACGCTCTTCTACTCCCGCGCTCTGCTCCGGAAACCTCCCGACTCGAGACTCAAGCGCCGACGACGTCCCGTTGCTCTGAAAATTCAATCTATATCGGACGTCGGTAAAAGAAGAGTTACTTTTAAGTTTACTATACTGCTTTTGTAATATCTCTCTGTAAACGTTTTGCGCACTTATAGAATTGCCCGCAGAAAACGGTCAACGACCGTGGGCCTTGGAGTAGGAGTCGACCTAGGCTCCGAACCAAGTAAAACCACCTGTGTTCGCGATTGTTTTTATTCCACTGCGTACTTGCTCTAGTTTTTATCCGAAAAGCGTTTAACGATATTCACCCCCCCTCTATCGTTTCTCTCAATCCAACAAGTGGTATCAGAGCGGGGAAGTTCAAATTTGGTGCAACCACCAGTTTGAAAATTTTTTGGATTTGTTTAAAATTCTTTTTTTTCCATTCGAAATTCTTCTAATATTTCTTTTTCGTTCGAATTTCTTCTCGTTGATCGAGGCTGGTGCAACACCCCTCGACAAATATTTTTTTTCCTTTATCCCGCACTACTAATCCAAGACCAAGTCTTGGGATATTCTTTTTTTCTGTGTCTAGTTTACATTTCAGATAAAATGGCCATACAAGAAGGCTTCAGCACCGCAAGACCACCTCTCTTCAGTGGAGAAGACTTCTCCTACTGGAAGAGCAAAATGGAGGTCCACCTGAAAACTCAGGTGGACATGTAGATAATCATCCAGTCCGGACTAGAGATTCCGAGAAATGCTGAAGGAGTACCTCAAAGCTACACAGAGTGGGACACCGCTCTGAAACGGAAAATTGAAGCGGATGCAAAGGCGACCCAGACCCTTCAATGCGGCTTAACAAAAGAGGAGCTGAACCGGGTGGGCCCTTTCAACAGTGCCAAGGAGCTATGGGGAAAACTGATCGAGCTGCACGAAGGAACATCAAACACTCAAATCAGCAAGAGAGAGCTTCTCCTGAACAAGCTGTATACCATCAAAATGACCGACAACGAAACAGCAGCTCAGCTTCACGCCCGAATTCAAGAACTAATGAATGATCTACACACCATTGGTCACAAGGTCGAAAACCATGACCTAATAAGGTATGCTCTAAATGCTTTCCCGAGAAACACCTTGTGGGCATCTATGGTAGATGCATATAAGGTTTCAAGGGATCTTTCGAAAATAAAATTAGATGAATTGTTCTCTGAATTAGAATTGCATGAACAGACTAACTGCAATCTGGCCGAGAAAGATATTGCCTTTATTGCAGGTAAAACAAGAAGGACAACTAAGAAGAAGCCTCAACTTGAACCCGAGTCTAACTCAGACTCAGACTCAGAAGACGAAGAAGGAGATCGACCTAAGCTGGTTCGACTGGCTCGAAACTACTACAAAGAATTGAAGAACCAAACCAACAAACGTAAAGTCAGCCGAAGAAGGGATGAACCAGCTGAACCCGTAAACGAAAAGGACAAGCCCAACGTGACCTGCTACGAGTGCAAGAAGAAGGGTCACTACAAGACGGAGTGTCCGAACCTAAAGGAAACCAAGAAGAATAGAAGGAAGAAGGCACTTCAAGCAACGTGGGACGAGTCCTCCTCCTTCGAAGAAGAAGAGGTCCCACAGTCGAACCTACTAGCACTAACCGCCTCAGAAGAAGTCGAGACCGAGTCAGAATCAGAACAGGACAATGACAGACTAACCTTTTCAGAGGATGGCGAAATCAAGGTAAGTGGATTTACTAGAAGTCAATTAAATGAATTGATCTCTTATCTTTCTCGAGATTTGGCGAAAGCTAAACTCCGAGTCGAATCCCTTCGACAGGAAGTAAAACTCCTGAAAGAGGGAGCTGATTCTAAACCCCTAACTGAGAAGGTTCAAGAAGGAACCTCTAATCAAGTTGAAAAACTTGAGAAAGAGAATTTCTCCCTGAAAACTCAGGTTAAGGATCTTAGATCAGCTTTAGAACGATTCACTTCTGGTTCCAAGGGTCTTGACATGATTCTTGGAAAACAGAAATCGGTTCTAAATCGATCCGGACTAGGCTATAGAACCAAATCTAGACAAAGATCCTATTTTGCTGTACTGAATCAGTCCAGAAATAAAGTTCAGGCATGGGTACCTAAACTGTATCTGAACAAACAAACTGGATCAAATCAGTATTGGATCCCTAAGGACAAGATTCACATCTTGCCTAACCATTATCGTGGCTTTAGTCCAGGGGGAGCCAAATTAAAAACTATATTTATTGTTAGATAAAACTTAATTCTTGATTGTCATTTGCTTGACTGATTGTTTATTTAATTTCTGCAATTTACCATGCTTAGACTTAGGAATGGTTAGTTTAAGGACTGAACAAACTTAACTGAAACTTGACAATATAGTATTGGGTGGAGGTGAGATGATAGTACGTTAGGGAAATCAATTCTAATAAGGTCAAGTATACTTGGTCTCTTTAGACTGGTGAAACTAGCCGAAGCTACCGATCCAAGACCCAAACTAGTTAGACCAGAATTTTTCAAAGATTAATTTTGAAAATGAAATTTCATTAAAAGGCTTTGTCAAGGAAAGGGTTGATGATCCAATAAGGCTACGGCCAAAGAAGACCTAGTGCCTCGCCAAGACCTGGAAGCCAATTTTTGAAATTCAAATTCAAATTATTCTTTGTCAAATTCAAATCTAATACAAATTTTTAGTTACTTGTAGATTTAAACATTCGTTTCAAAATAAATTCAATTATTTTCAAAAATTAATTTAAGGTTTTTAAAATAATTTTTCAAAATAATTTTACTTATCAGAACCTGTCTCACAAAACCTGTAAGGCCAACGTGATCGAAAACCCTAGATTGGGTGAGACAGTAAAATTAAACTCAATTGTAATTCCTTTAATACCTATATTGTGGTTTAATCCTGTAGTTCAGAATGTAGTCAAAACATGGTCAACGCAGTCAAACCATAGTCAACGTGGTCAAACCATAGTCAAACCATAGTCAAAGCAGTCAAACCATGGTTAACCCAAATAAACCATGGTCAACCCAACTAAACCATGGTCAAACAATGACAAGACATCAAATTTGTCACTTCCTATACACTCCGGGAGCCCGTGACTCCTCGGGCGCCCCCCATGACTCTATCTTCTCTCAAGGCAAAAAGCTGCCTTTAATCCCTTGGTCAGGGCGCCCGGAACCACGCGGGCGCCCCCATCGCAGTCAATGCAGCAAAAGCTGCAAAATCAGCCTGACCAGGGCGCCCGAGCCACTCCGGGCGCCCCTAACAAGCCCCAGTCTCTGCCATGGTAGAGACCACTGTCCCGAGCGCCCGGGAGCTCCCGGGCGCCCCCAATAACCTGCCTATAAAAAGGCATCCGAACCCCCTCTTCTTCCCACACCAAAAACCATCCTCCTTCCTCCCTTCCTTCCTTCCAAGAAGATCAAGTGACACTTGTGCTTCCTCAATCTCAACCATGCCTCCCCGGTATGATTTGTTTTATGCATTTAGAATTACTTTCCTAATTCCTTTTGCATTTAGAATTATTTTCTTAATTCAATTCTTATAAATGCATGTCTCTCAACTTAGAAAACGCCGAGCAAACCAAGCGAACCCCAGTACCGAACCGAGTCCCGACCCTAGGTTCCCGACTCTAGAACTGTGTAATAAGTTCGCTCGAATGACTTACAAGCCTATCAAAACTAGCTATCTCAATAGACATTTCTTTACCCAATCTTGTCCTTTAGCCATGAATGTCATAAACTTTTATCAACTAGATAATCTAGTATTCTGCACTCATTCGATTAATACATCATTATGTGCCGAATTCTATAATAACATAGTTAGACAGAACGATCTCATGTTTAACACTACTGTTCAAGGGATACCCCTGTCGATCACCCCTACCTTGCTAAATCGATTCCTTGGACTACGACCCTCCCAGTCCACCTTTTGTTGCTATCCACCTAGGAATCCTCCATTTGATCCTCCCTACTCTCACATTACTCTAGACACTCTCCACTCCTATTTCTATAGGGAAGCTAGACTCCCCGCAGATAGACGATTCCAGTCCGTTGACCTTCAGGTCCAGGACTACGCCCTGTACAGAGTTCTGGTCCGATGCATCTTACCACTATCCACTAGGGATGTCGCGACCATGCGACCCTTCCATACTTTCCTTTTGTATACCCTGATCCATCATCTAGACATTGACATTGACCTTCACATGTTCCACGCTATCTTACATGCCTCCAGTGTCACGACTCAGGGTCGGGTACGCACTCCCTTCTTCCACATCATCACCTCCATCCTTTATCACCACGGTCGTGACATTACCGTAGGTGAAATAACCGAGATGACCGATTTTGACGAGATAGGATTTAGGAACTTCTCTTTAGCTGGTATAGATGTATCGGTCACCGGGGTTTTGACTTGGAGACGACAGCGAGCCGGAGCGCAGATCGACTCAGACGAAGAGGTAGACGTTGCAGATCTGGCAACAGAGGTCCGAGCACACATAGACGAGCCCCCTCCACCGACACTCTACGAGAGAGTGACACGGCTGGAGACACATGTCCAGAGCCTCCGAGAGGAAGTGGAGACAAATCATGCCGAAGATATGGAAACAAATTTGGGCTACTACACTGGGTATATGAGCGCCCTTAGAGCTGAGAGGGAGGCCAATGACGCACAGTATCACGAGATGATGGCACTATTTCGATCATGGCAGCCTGGCTCATCTGACCACCCTGGCCCTTCTTCATAGTTAGACTATTTTCAGCATTGTACTAAGTAAGTAAAACTTGACTCATGTTTGACTCTACTGGACCCTTGTTTGACCAGTTAACCTATTTTGTTTGACTACTTATTTGACTTGAGTATCTGATCTTTACTATGCTTGGTAGAATAGGTTGAGTCTACTATCGGTTTTCTTACTACTTTGTCTATTTCAAAATCAATTTTTAAAATAGTTTTTAAATGCCTTCAAAATTAGCTTTTACTTAGTTTTGAAAAGTTTTGAAAAATAAAACTTTTTTTCAACTTAGTTTTACTTTAAAACTACCCCTTTCAAAACTAGGGCTTTTTCGAAAATGGACTTAGCCTAGGACCTAACCCTAGAACTGCATGCACCTATAGATTTAGAAGCCAGCATCTCACAAGCACCTTAGGGTACTTTTGATTGATAACTTAGAAAGGGTTGAGATGCTTATGTCTTTGCCTTAATTCAAGATGCTTTAAGTCAGTGCATCTGCAGTAATTGGAACACTAAATACAACTTACATAGTAATCAAGTTAAGTGTCAAGTTTAGAAAATCTAACTTGAACAGAACACTTAACTTGACTAACCCTAGCGAAAACTACTATTTATAACAGTTAGTAAGTAGCTAAATGGGTTAGACAGGTCCCTAAAAGAGGAAATTGAAACTGATTTGATTTAATTCTCATCATGAATTGGTTTAGTACAGCAAGTTTATTTCCCTTATGCAATTTAATTATTCTGTTTCTGCTGTATTTATTTGTGTTTGATATATGGCAAAGGGGGAGAAATAGGAAAGGAGAGAGTTAAAATTTTTTTTCTCTAACTCAAACTCTATCCTTTATTCAAAAAGTACTTAATTAAAATTTTCAAAAGTAGTAAATTTTTCAAAAATACTAAAGTTGTCTAAGTACTTAAGTTTTTTAAAACTTTTCTAAGTACTTAAGTTTTTCAAAACTTTTCTAAGTACTTAAGTGTTTCAAAACTTCCCTAAAGTACTCCTAAGTACTTAAGTTTTTTCAAATTTCACTAAGTACTTTAAAACTTAAATTTTTCAAAACATCTTTGAGTACCTTAAACTTAAGGCGTCAAAATTTTCCTTAGTACTCAAACTTAAGTTTTTCAGAATCCTTCTTAAGTTTTCTAAGTATTTAAACTTAAAATATTCTACAAGTTCTCCAAAATAGACAACCAAAATTATTTTCTGTTGAAAATTATTCTAAGTAAAAATCCATCCTTAAACTTAGAATTTATTTTCAAAAACCCCACGATGTTTTGAAAAAAAATCTAGGGGGAGATTCCTTCCAGGGGGAGGGAACAAAATTTAATTTTTACTTGCTCTGATTAACTTAACTTTTTGAACCAGGGTTGTCATAAATCAAAAAGGGGGAGATTGTTGGTGCAGAAAGCACCCAAGTCGAACCTGATTTTTGATAATGGAAAAAGGGTTCAAAAGTTAAGTCTTATTTGTTATCTAACATGTTACTCAAGTGTGCAGGGTAAAAAGTCCTAGCGAAGGACTGCTAGGCACTAGCGAAGGACTGCCAGGGTAAAAAGTCCTAGCGAAGGACTACTAGGTACCAGGCGAAGGATAGCTTGGGACTGAAGACCTGGCGAAGGAATGCTAGGCACCGGACGAAGGACAGCTTGGTATCCAAGACCTGACGAAGGACCGCTAGGCAAAAGTCCAACTGGAGGAGCCGGTTCGCATCAGGTACATTCTCCCGAGAGGAGTAGGTGAGGACGCGTTCCCCGTCGAGGGAACAGTAGTCGTCGGTTCGACCTAGGGTTCCATTTTGGAGACCCAAAGTCAGAACCAAGACAGCTAAGGTTGTATAAACTAACATCTTATTGTTTTATGTTGTTTTGGACTAACCCTGGATGCAGGACCGAAGGAACGAGTGTCTACAGCTCAGAGAGCCTCAAAGGAGTGAGTCAAAGGCTGAGTAGGGCGCCCGGAGTGTCCCGGGCGCCCCCATGGTGAACACAAACAGTTGAAGCAAAGGAACTGCGTCTGCAGCTCATGGGCAGGGCGCCCCCGTGCTCCCGGGCGCCCCCGCTGCTCCCGGGTGCCCCGGATGGTCTGGGCGCCTCCAGGTGAAGCTAACGAAGCAAATCCCATCGAAGCCAACGGATAAGAAGAGACCCAGTCAACCCGGGCGCCCCCAACATTCAGGGCACCCCCGTCAAAACCTGATCCCGAGTTTTAAGGGATCAGAGCTGACCGAGACAGAAGCGGATCGGCTGACACCTGGGGGGGGCGCCCCTGACGTCCCGGGCACCCCCAAGGGCTATAAATAGGCCCTCGACCCCAAGGCTTCGAACAACAATTCATTCAACGCAATCACGCTCTTCTGCTCCCGCACTCTGCTCCGGAAACCTCTCGACTCGAGACTCAAGCGCCGACGATGTCCCGTTGCTCTGAAAATTCAATCTACATCGAACGTCGGTAAAAGAAGAGTTACTTTTAAGTTTACTATACTGCTTTTGTAATATCTCTCTGTAAACGTTTTGCGCACTTATAGAATTGCCCGCAGAAAATGGTCAACGACCGTGGGCCTTGGAGTAGGAGTCGACCTAGGCTCCGAACCAAGTAAAACCACCTGTGTTCGCGATTGTTTTTATTCCGCTGCGTACTTGCTCTAGTTTTTATCCGAAAAGCGTTTAACGATATTCAACCCCCCTCTATCGTTTCTCTCGATCCAACACTTTATGTTTGTTTTCTTAAAAGAAAAGAATAGTTTTTAAACAAGTGATATTCACCCCTATCCTATGATCCTGTTCTATAATTCGTATCAGAGCAAGGATGCTCTGCATTAATTTAACCACCTTCAAGCTTTTCATAACTTTTCCTCCTCCTAACATATTTTTTTTTAAATTTTATTTCTATTGCACTAACGAAAGACCTTCAAAATTCTTGGAACATCTTTTTAGTTTTATAATAGTACAAAAAAAATGGAGCATAAAGAAAGGCTTAGGAAAATTCTTCAAACATCCATCATATAATCAAGACGATTTCAATTATTGAAGACGAGTAATGGAATGGTTCACATAAAGTGACCATCTCAACAACTGGATGACATTGAAAAAGTCTTCTCGAGACTCAGAGGCAAACACAAAAGTAATGAATATTTAATTAATGCTTTGGCTAATGAAATTTTGTATAGATTAAGAAAGTACAAGAGTGCAAATGAGTTTTGGACTCGATTGATCAAACTTCACAAGATTCCGTTGAAGATAGAAGATCAAGTCAAACTCGAGTTCAAATACAAGTTCAAGTCCTAAGGCAAATCCTCAACGGTCAAAAGTTCTAATTCGGAGCCAAAAGAGTCATCCTCAGAGTCAGACTCAGATGAACCAGACCAAAACAACCTCATGACATTAATAGCTAAGGAGGAGGTAGTTGGTTTGAATCCAAGTCAGAATAAGAGATCAAGCTATAATCTGATAAAATACACCGTAGCTGAGGATCGAACCACGAATGCCTGGGATAACAACTAGTTGCCCTTCCTCTATAGCTGGAGGAAAAATTGAGACTTTGATTTGGTCGATCAAAATCTTGATGAGGTCAATCAAAACCTTGATATAATCAATCATTGATCGGATCAATCAAAGCAATGATCTATGTAAGTACCTCGGGTGAGTTTTGATGTGGTCAACCAAGTCAAGTTAGGTTATATTGTATTTTGATCCCTGTGTCTAAGTGTGTAGGAGTTTAGGAGCGCAGGAAATCGAGCGGAAGATTCAGCGATCGAAAAGGATGACACGGGAAGGGAGTCGATAGGCTCGATGCATCCAAGGGACGCGGAGGTCTACGGAAGAGTATGCCAGTGGTGCGAGAAGGACGTGTGGACGTCCGAGGGAAGAGAAGTTGGGTGGAAGCACAATCGAGGAGAAGGTCGGAGGAGGATTCGGGTGAGCCTATCTCTGGAATGTCCGGAAATCACCCAAGAAGACTTGCTGGAGTATGGTCAGCATAAAGCTGACCGAAAGCCACTCGGGAAATCACCCTATTCCTAGGCGCCCCAGTGCATACAGGCACCCAAGAAGTGATTTTATCCACGACTTAGCCGTTTCTGAACTTTGCAAAGTCGATAAACTTCCAAGCCATGTGTCAGGCGCCACCAACCACCAGGGCACCCCTATTATGCCACGTTAGCATTCGAATAGAGTTGACTGGAATTATAAATAGGCTCTCAGAGCTCAGTTTCAAATCATCCATTGCACTGCAAATGAATTTCTTTCTAGTTTTCCACTCTTCTGTGAGTTCTAATTTTGTAAGAGGCTTCTCCGCCCTCAAGGAGTTTCATCTGGAGTTTGCGCAATACTTGCCTTGGATTAACAACCATCCTGGTTGCAACCAAGTAAACATTTATGTGTCTCTTTGATTTCTGTTATTATTTTTTTATATGTTATACTTTGCTTGTCAAACTAACTTCCATCTTTATTGAGCAAAAATAAGAGATCACTTTTATCTTTTCAGGGGTAATTCACCCCCTCTTGTAGACCGTACGATCACTGGCAAGTGGTATCAGAGCAAAGACATTCCAGAAGGACTAACTGTCATTTGAAACAATTAACAAAATGATTGGACCAATCATCTATCCACCAATGATCGAGGGGGAGTTCGCTAGTTGGAAGCAAAAAATATAGGTATTTTTAAAATAGATTTTAATTACTTTTAATCATGAAAAATAATTTTGTAGCTCCCAAAGATGCTGACGACAAACATAAAGACGAAATCCTGTGGACAAAGAAGGAGTAGACGGACTTTGTGACAAACGGGAAAGTAGAGTTCTATTTTCTGACCGTACTACCTGCGCAAGAAGTCAACCGAATCGGGAACTACCAATTTACAATGGAACTTTGGGAAAAGTTCTTGGAACTTCACGAAGGTACCTCTGAAGCCAAACTAGCAAAAAGAGACATAGTTCGGAATTAACTTAGCAATCTCCGACTGGAAGATGGAGAGTCAGTAGCTCAATTACATGCTAAACTTAAGGAGCTAATCACGGAACTCAACAATCTCAGAGAGTCGATAAGTAATCGGGACGCTCAATGGTATGTATTAAACACCTTCCCGAGGTCCCTGAACTGGACTTCCATAATAGACGCCTATTACATCTCTAAGGATCTTGAGGTAAGTACTTTAGAGCAACTCTTTTCGACTTTAGAACTTCACGAATCTTGATACACAAGAAAGAGTAAAACAGACAACATCGCCCTAAGCATGAGGAAGATCCAACATGATGAGGAATCTTCAGATGAAGAAAACACGGCATACATGATAAGGAAATTGTCTAAATATTTCAAAGATAAAAGATTTAATAAAGTGCAAGGTAAAAAACAAAGAAAGATCCGATACTATAACTATGAGGAAGAAGGGCATATCAAGGAAAATTGCACAAAGCTAAAAGCAAATAAACCCAATAAGACAAAACACAAGAATCTGAAGGCCATATGAGACGAATCATCATCAGATGAGTTAGATATCATGGAACACGCTGGACTGGTGCTGATGGCTTCATACCAATAAGAATAGAGCATTGATAAAGGGGAAGCCACGTCATAACATAACAGTGAAGAAGGGGGGAGCTACGAACTTCAAAAGAGATATCGTGAGGTATGTTTTCTACCTCCTGATCAACTCTATTTAGGTATAAAGGCTATGATGAAGTCTATATGCAAACTAAAAAAATAAAAATTCAAACTTGAAAAAATAACTAGCATCTGTATCCCATTAGAAATGTTTGACAAATTGAGACTAGAAAATGAAAACTTAAAGGCACAAATCAAGAAATTGAAAAGTATTTGTAGAATTACAAAATTGTAATATTCTAGAAAACTTAATTGGTATTATAAATATCACAAGGTTCAAATTGTAAGAATTCCTAGGGCCTACATTTCATCTAGATTTTTTATTAATCCTGTTGGTAGGAATTTATTTTGGATCCCAAAATCTGTATTGAATTGTTAGATGTTATTACTTATTTGTCATTTATTTTTTCATGCCTTATCTTGTTATATTTTTTTTTGGGATAACTATTATAAAAATAATAATTTAATATTTTTTTATGATAAAGACTGATATTTACTATCTATAATTTTTTTAGAATTTTTAATATTTAAACAGATTTATTATGATTTTTTATTCCAAAATATATTTTTAAATTTTAAAAAATACTTAAAAAATTAATTTTGTCAAATCCAATTTTGAGAATCTTTGGATTATATTTTGAACATTAAAAAAAATTTCAAATTTATTTGAAGTTGAAATTAAATTTTGAAATTATCCACTTTAAATTTTATCAACTCGAGTTTCAAAATTATTTTCATAAAGTTAAAAAATTTATTTTCATTGACAATTTTTTTTGGAGTTTAACTCCACCAAAATTATAACTTGGAAAAAAATTTAATTAATTTTCAAGTAAAAATAAATTTATAAAAATTATTTTTCCAAAATTAGAATTTATATTTAAAAGAAAAATTTGATCAATTGGATTTTCTATAATCTAATTATTATGTTATAAATGTACTAATTTTTTAAAAAAAACTTGGATGTTGAAATAATTTTTTATAAATTTTTGTAAGTGTCATTATTTCCCTTAACATGATTTGATATGATTAAAGGGGAACAAATATGATTAAGTTAAGGGGGAAGGGTTAATTTTAAAATTTAAAAATCTTGTGCTTTCATAGACACATATTTATTCTTGTTCTTTTTATGTTCGTTTATTTTTCCAAACTTAACTCGAGTTGATGTACATTAAAAAGAGAGAGATTATAAATACCCCGAGTGAGTTTTGATGTAGTCAACCGAGTGATGTTAGGTCATGTTGTGTTTTGATTCCTGTGTCTAAGTGTGCAGAAGCTTAGGAGCATAGGAAGTCGAGCGGAAGATGCAACGGTCGAAAAGGATGACACGGGAAGGGAGCCGACGGGCTCGGTGGATCTGAGGGACATGGAGGTTTGTGGAAGAGCATGTCGGTGGAGCGAGAAGGATGTTCGCAAAGTCCGAGGGATGAGAAATCGACAAAAGCACATTTGAGGAGAAAGCTGGAGGAGGGTTCGGGTGAGCCCAACTCTGGAAGGACCGGAAATCACCCAAGAAGACCCACTGGAGTACGGTCAACATAAAACTGACCAAAACCCACTTGGGCGCCTGAGAGCACTCGGGCGCCTGTGAATGAGGGCTCCCCTAAGCACTTGGGTGCCCCTATTCCCGGGCGCCCCAGTGTATACATGCACCTGAGAAGTGATTTTATCCACGACTCAACCGTTTACGAACGTTGCGAAGCTGATAAACTTCCAAGCCACGTGTCAAGCGCCCCCAACCACTTGGGCACCCCCTATTGTGCCATGTCAACATTCAGATAGAGTTGACCGGGGCTATAAATAGACCCCCAGAGCTCAGTTCCAAATCATCCATTGCACTGTAAACGAATTTTTTTTTCTAGTTTTCCACTGTTTTCTGAGTTCTAATTTTGTAAGAGGCTTCTCCACCCTCAAGGGGTTTCATCTGGAGTTTACGCTATACTTGTCTTGGATTAGCAACTATCTTGGTTGCAACCAAGTAAACATCTGTGTGCCTCTTATATTTCTGTTATAATATCTTATATATTATGCTTTGCTTGTTAAATTAACTTCCATCTTTGTTGAGCAAAAATAAGAGATCGCTTTTAACTTTTCAGGGGTAATTCATCCTCCTCTTGCCGACTGCACGATCACCGACAATCTACTCAATAATAAGTTCATAACCTTGATCTAGACCTTGATCAAAACCTAGATCTGATCCATCAAGGTCGACCTCTCTTTTTCTTTCATTCATTTTTTCAATAAGGTCAACCTCTTGAGAAGTCATCCCAACAAAAACCAACCTCCTGGGAAGTCTTTCCAACAAAGCCCGACCTCTTGAGAAGTCATTCCAACATAGGTCAACCTCTTGAGAAGTCGATCTGATAAAAGTCTGACTTGATTGAGGTTCGACCTAATTGAAGCCCGACCTGATTAAAGTCCGACCTAAAGAGAAGCTGATTTGTCTTGTATCCAGGCAAACAAAATTCATCGCCTATGGTTACTTTGACCAAGTCATCCCATTCTTGGATCTCAGACTGATCATATATGTTTTTTTTCAAAAACCTCTAGTTTTGATTTAGATCTTAGTTTATAATACTAGGAATTCTCTTCAGCGAACATGGCCACCTCTGCTTTCATCTGTGTGAAAGTTTGCCAAATTCACTGATGGGTTGAGCACCCTGTGACTGACACGTGAACTGAAGAAGTTATGTGTCAAGATCCACCGAGTCTGGATGACTCTCTCTCCTGGACTCCCGAGGCCCCCTAGGGAAGGTGGATTCCCGAGCCCACATCGGGCCAGACATACTCTTGAAGATCGCTCCAGAAGGAAACACACCCGAGATTTGATGGGATACGCTGGGTATGGCTTGGCGGGTTTCCTAAGCGAACATGGGGTTGAACATGAGAGACCTCTCCATGTCTACAGATTAAAATTTTAATCCGAATGGAGACCCATCTCCCAAACGACCGTCTCGTCATCGTATCAATTGATTCAAGTTACAACTTAGCCAAACTCAAAGGTAAGACCTTGTAACTTTCCGAATCAATTGACCGCGGAAAAGAAGACGAGCGGATCATCGATTTTTGTGTTTATCTTCGGGGTCCATGAAGTAATTAATTATCAATATTAATAATCAAATAATTAAACCATGACAACTAATTAGGAACACACATGCGATGATAAAAATCACATAAAATAATCAAGAAAACGAAGAGGAGCCAAAGAGAGATTATACCTAGTTTTTTACCTCACAGTCTTCTACCGTATGACCCTCCCTTCTTGGACGTCGTGTGGGCAACGATCTACCAAGACGCGGAGTCACCAAGGCTTGCCAAGATCACCATCTTCTACCCTCTTCCAGCTGCCAACTAAAACCCCAGCACCTAGGGTTTACCCGCCGGCTACCTCCTCATCTTCACTTGCGCCACCGGCCACACCAAGCCTGATGATCGGCCACAAGAGAGCTAAGGTGAGGATGATTAGGAAGATGAAGAAGAAGGAAGAAGAAGAAGAGAGAAGCTTCTTCTTCCTCCCAAAACCCACCGAAAACCCTAGCCTCCTTCTTCAATGTCGCCGGCGCCAACAAGGGTTTAAGCAACCCTGTTTTCCAGCCACCGACCTCCTTTCTCCCTTGCTCCTTGCTTTCGCATGCCAAGGAAGAAGTGGTGATGAGGAAGGAAGAAGAAACCAAGAAGAAGAAGAAGAAAGGAATTGGAATTCCCTTCCTCACTGCCAGCACCGCAAAACCGCAAGAAAGGGTTGCCACCGGCGAGTCTTCTCCCTTCCTTCTACCTCTCGCCGAACTCTCCCAGACCTGGTTGAGGCTCCACACCAAAGTGAAGGAGTTGATGGATGTGGAAAACCGAAGAATACTCCTCCTTCTTCCTCCTTTATGCCCGGTGCAAGAGTTACCCTAGGAGAGAGAATATGGGAAGGGTTTTAGGGTTTTTGGGTTGTGCTGTAGGATGATCAATTCGCTTTGGTTTCATGACTCCTATGGGGTATATATAGCGCTACGATAGGGACCATGAGGAGGAATTAGGTCTTAGCCCGCTAATGGATCCAAATCTGATCCATTAATGGAGATCCATTCCACTACAGGAACCCCATTGAACTTCCTCACCAACCCCCATATTTTCATATGAGCTCCACCTATTATGAGCACATCTGTTGATGCAATCTGACCCTGATTGTTGTTTTGGTGTTGACATCGATTTTAGTTTAGGTTGATAATTATGATTATGGTTAAGTCCTAATCGGGGATTAGGCATGGAGTGATTAGAAAATCCTAGCTTGGAGGGCTAGGTGGTGAAAAGTCCTAACCTGGAGGGTTAGGTGTGACAAATCCTAGCTTGGAGAGCTAGGTGTTGAAAAGTCCTAATTCGGAAGGGTTGGGTGAAAAGTCCTAGCTTGGAGGGCTAGGTGAAAAGTCCTAACTTGGAGGGTTAGGTGAAAAGTCCCAACTTGGAGGGTTAGGTGAAAAATCCTAGCTTGAGGGGCTAGGTGTGGAAAAGTCCTAACTCGAAAGGTTGGGTGAAAAGTCCTAGCTTGGAGGGCTAGGTGAAAAGTCCTAACTTGGAGGGTTAGGTGAAAAGTCCCAACTGGAGGGTTAGGTGAAAAATCCTGGCTTGGAGGGTCAAGTCCTAGCTTGGAGGGCTAGGTTGGATGAAACCCTAGCTTGGAGGGCTAGGTTGGAGCCTCTGGATCGGTCTGGTGATCGATCAGGGAGGTTGGCACGATACTCCTTCGTGGATCGGTCTGGTGACCGATCCAGTGATGACTGAACGATCTGGTGACCGATCAGGGAGTATGTGTTTCACTCACTGCATAGCTCCTGATCGATCTGGTGACCGATCAGGGAGCTCACAAGTGGGTTGAGTTCCCCTGCTGATCTGCTCCTGATCGGTCCGGTGACCGATCAGGGAGCATCTAGTAGGTTTTTGGCAAACTTACTGATCGGCTCCTGATCGGTCTGGTGACCGATCAGGGAGAAACTGTGACCGATCAAGCTGAATGATCAACTGTCGCGAGGTTTCTCAACCTGACCGATCAGGCTAGAGCCTGATCGGTCTGGGAGCAGCCTGATCGGTCTGGTGACCGATCAACCAGTGGATTCCGAGCGGGATTGTGGCAAGCTGATTGCAGGATCGGTTTGGTGACCGATCTGGTGACCGGTCAGGGTGACCTATCATACGAGCTTGCGATTCCAAGTTTCTCACTGCGGACTGATCAGGCTGGAGCCTGATCGGTCTGGGATAGCTCTGATCGGCCCGGTGACCGATCACTTTAATTCAAATTGCATTGTCAGACGCTCTGATCGCGTCTGAACGTATCTGATTCTCTGCGCTTAACATCTGATACTTGATTTTCTGATTGATATGCTGTGCTAATGCTCTGATTAAGCTGCAGGTGACAGGGATGGATTCAAACATTTAAGGGACAGTCAAAGGAGACCTTTCCTTGGAGCAGGTTTGTCCATTTGCCATCTCAAGTTGCAACGGGCGCTGGTGCTAGCTGGAGCTGCTGACTGGGGCTAGGTTGAGGGAAGCTCAGGGAGTCCAGGAGAGCTCAGCAGGCTGGTGGTTGCAGGTGAGCAGCTGGAGGCTACAGGGAGATGGTGTCACCTGACGTTCAGTGGAGAAACTAAAGGAGCGTAGCGGAGAAGAGCAGAGTAGGGGTTCTGTGAAGAGACTTCTGGCTGGAGTTCTTGCTGCGCGATCGTTTTTCTCCACACTTTGCTTGTGCGATTACATCTATCATCTTAAGCAAGCAACTATGATCTTTGAGGCAACCATCGGTTACTTGGGCACTTGAAAGAAGGAACAAGAGGCTTGAGTCCATCAGCGAGAAGACACGAAGAAGGGTGTTCTTCCGTGAGATCTGCGCTGAGTGGAGCTCGGGAGAAGTTTGCTGTGTTCTTGTCTGTTCTAAGTGCTAAGTAAGATCTTTCTTTTGATTCATTGTGCTTAAAACTCTATCTTTGTTGAAACGCTGTGGAGAGGTTACTCCACCGAGAAGGAGGTTGCATTTTATCCGGTGTTCACCGGGGCTTGATCTGCCGATGATCAAGAGATCGCCCACCTCACGGGCACGCCAAGGAGTAGGGGCAAGTTATCCCTGAACCTTATAAACCCTCCTTGTTAGCGATCTTGTTAGTTCTTTTAGTTTGTTTTTGTTTTCTGCATTTCTACAATTCTTTGTTTCCATTGTTTCCGTTGCCGTGCTACTAACCGTGAAGTGCAGAGAAACCCTTAAGCGAATGAAGTTTGTGTCTGGCTATATTCACTCCCCCTCTCTAGCCATCCAAGTTCCAACAAGTGGTATCAGAGCTTGGGGCTCTGTACAAGCGGATTAATAACTGAGAGCTATCAAGAATGGCTTTGAGAGAAGGCTTCTCCACCACCCGACCTCCTTTCTTCGATGGAGCAGATTTCCAATATTGGAGATCGAAGATGGAGTACTACCTAAAGATGAACATCAACACTTGGTTCGCTGTGAAGGAGGGTTTCACCCCTCCATAGGATGATGAAGGCAAGGAACTCGAATCATGGCGTTGGTCGGCTGAACAAACCCGAAAGAGTAAAGCTGACGCGAAGGCGGTGGTGACCCTACAATGTGGCATGAACAAAGACCAACTCATCAAAGTTGGTCCATTTTCAAGTGCAAAAGACTTGTGGAACAAGCTCATCGAACTCCACGAGGGAACCCGAGACTCAAGAATCGCCAAGAGGGACTTATTCCTCAATCAACTTCAAAACCTCTCCATGAAGGAGAATGAGACTATAAGTGAGCTCCACAGCAGATTCAAAGAGGTATTGAATGGTCTCCACTCAATTGATGAAAAGGTCGAAAATCGCGACCTTGTGAGGTATGTGTTAAAAGCATTTCCAAGGAATGCTTTGTGGTCATCCATGGTGGATGCCTACAAAGTTTCCAAGGATTTATCAATTGTTAAACTAGATGATCTATTTTGTGAAATGGAATTACATGAGATGGCTAACAAAGGCCCCAAGGAAAAGGGGATTGCCTTAGTTGCAGGGGACCGATCCAACAAGAAGAAGAAGGAGAAGGAAGTCTCCTCATCTTCTTCTTCATCCGAATCCGATTCCGAATCCGAGGAAGATGGAAGCGGGTCTTCTTCCTTCGAGATGACAAATTTTGTGAGAAGGATGATGAGAAGGGGTCGACGCTTCAAGGGTAAAGGTAACCCTAGTGAAGCTAAAGTTGATAAGTCTAATGCTTCTTGTTATGAGTGTGGCAGGAAAGGGCACTTCAAGAGTGAATGCCCGAAGCTAAAGAAGAAGGAGGAGAAATTCAAGAAGAAAGAAGAGAAATCAAAGAAAAAGAAGAAGGTCTTGAAGGCCCCTTGAGATGAGTCCTCCTCAAGCTCATCGGATGAAGAGGAGGAGAAGAGCACAAGGCATGTGGCACTCATGGCTCTTGGAGAAGAAAACAGTGATGAATCCTCTGACTCCTCGAACACGGCTTCATCATCTTCGGATGATGAAGAGGTAACCTCTCTCGAACTTGAAAAATGTTATAGAGCAATTGCATGTTTAACCAATATGTTGAAGAAGTCAAAAAATAGGGTTAAATCGTTGCAATTAGAAGTTGAACAATTGAAATCCTCCAGGGCTGAGGATGTAAATGATTTGCATGATGAATTGTTAGAGGATGAAAGCAAATCATTGAAGAGTGAAGTTGAGAGACTCAAGAATATTCTTGAGAAGTTCTCAACTAGCTCAAAGACCCTAGACATGATCTTGAATGCCCAAAGAGCGGTCTATAATAGGGCCGGTATTGGTTACCGACCCAAAGAACCTTCATTTGTGTCCTTAATGTCTAGGACTGATGTTAGGCCACTTAAGACACCCAAGGCTCAAAAGAAAGTTGTCAAGGCATGGGTGCCTAAGTCTTGTCTAGTAGGTGCTTTAGGTCCCAAGGTTTGGGTACCTAAAATTTCTATTTTTCGAATTGTGTAGGTTATGATTGAGGGGGAGCATCTATCAACTTGGTTCGTTGATAGTGGATGCTCCAAACACATGACCGGGGATAGATCATTGTTTACCACACTTCAAAGAAAAAGTAGAGGTAATGTTTCATTTGGTAACAATGGTAGTCTTAAAGTCATAGAAATAGGAGACATTCAAATATCCGAATGTCTTAGAATTAAAAATGTCCTTCTAGTCAAGGGGATGACATTTAATCTCCTAAGTGTCAGTCAATTATGTGATGCGGGTTACACAATTGATTTCCAACCAAGTCAATGTCTAGTTAGACAACATGACAACCTTGACACGGTACTAGTAGGAACTCGAGTAGATAACATTTACCAAGTTTCCTTTAAAAGTGCTATTAATGCTTTTGCTAAGTGTCTCATGTCAAAAGAAGAGGAGTCCACCCTTTGGCACCGGAGGTTAGCACATGTTAACATGAAGAACATCCGGAAGTTAGCCAACAAGAGATTAGTTCGTGGCTTACCAAGCATCAAGTATGAAAAAGACAAACTTTGTGATGCATGTCAAATGGGTAAGCAAACAAAATCTGCACATAAAGGTAAAAGCGCTGTAAGTACTTCAACCGCTTTAGATTTACTTCATATGGATTTATTTGATTGTAGCACTATCATATCTTTGAATGGAAGTAGATCATTTCTATATGGCCTTAAACAAGCACCCCGAGCTTGGTATGAGCGGTTGTCGACGTTCCTAATTGAAAAAGACTTTGTTAGAGGCCAAATAGACCCTACACTATTTCTACGTAGAGATGGTGATAATATTTTTGTAGCCCAAGTATATATTGATGGTATAATTTGTGGCTCAAATAACAAAGGCTATTTAAATGAGTTCATTAGACACATGGAAAGTGAATTTGAAATGAGTCTAGTGGGAGAGTTGACTTTCTTCTTTGGACTTGAAATCAAACAAATCCGAGATGGGATCCATGTGCACCAATCAAAGTATATTCAAGAGATGCTTCGAAAATTCAATATGAGTGATTCAAAAGAGGTAACCACTCCCATGGCTACAAACACAAGATTAGACAATGATGAGAGTGGTAAACCCGTTGATTTGACTCAATATAGGAGCATGATAGGTAGTTTGCTATACCTCACAGCTAGTTGACCTGATATACTTTTTGCTGTGGGTATGTGCTCTAGGTACCAAGTTTGTGCTAAGGAATCTCACTTAATCGCTGTTAAGCAAATTTTGAGATACCTTAAGGGTACAGTTGGTGTCGGTCTATGGTACCCCCGTACCGAATCATTTGACCTAATTGGCTATACCGATTCCGACTACGCTGGATGTAAGTTGGATCGAAAAAGCACAAGTGGGGGCTGCCAATTCTTAGGTTCATCCTTAGTTAGTTGGTCGAGTCGGAAGCAACACTGTGTTGCTCTCTCCACTACCGAGGCAGAATATATCGCCATGGGAGAGAGTATATCACAATTGTTGTGGATGATTCATACTTTAGAGGACTATGGATTGAGCTATAAGGGTGTGCAAGTGTTGTGTGACAACATTAGCACAGTTAACCTAACAAAGAATCCTGTCCATCATTCTAGGACAAAGCATATTGAAGTGCGTCACCACTTCATTAGAGATCATGTTGCTAGAGGAGATGTTGTACTCTCATATGTAGAGTCCAAATCAAATCTAGCCGACATTTTCACTAAACCACTTCCCGAAAATGAGTTTAGCTTCTTAAGAAGGGAGTTAGGAATGTGTCGCGCTTCATAGGTTTCAAAATGCATTCAAAACCCTTCATGATTAGTTCTAATTGTTGGGAAACAATTGGGTAATTTTAGGGACATCTCACACAAACTATAAGGCTCAACAAAACGTTTTTGTTTGCTAGAAATGGGGTGAGATGTTAGGATCAACTCAATTTCTCAAAATGTCAATGCATCCCTTGAGAAATTAAGTTGACGAGATAAAAATCACTTCGGTGACCAAGTATGGGGAAAACCAATGCATAACACATGTGTACTTGGCTCCATGATCATACTTGGACATTCCAATCAAGGAAACTTGATTGGAGACTTGAATTTGGGACAATCTTGGTTGAAATTGATTGAATGATTGTTGATTGAGTTTGACTTCACTTGGGTGGAGCAAAGTGATTGTTGAACTCATAAGGACCTTTGATCCTTGTTGAGGGATCAATTATAGTTAAGGAATCACTCTCAAGTTCGATATTCTTCATCAGATTTTATCAGAAATTAAAGGGAAGTCTGAAACTGAAAGTTTCAGATTATATCAGGGAATATCAGGAACCTTGATCGGTCACTGGACCGATCAGGCTTAGGGCTGATCGGTCACCGGACCGATCTGGCTCTCTCCTGTGGTGATCAGTTCACAGACCGATCAGAGGGGTCACAGAGACTTGGGCGAAATTTTGCCTAAACGGTCTGTGTTGGCCTGGATCGGTCCCCAGACCGATCTGGCACCCCGTGGTGATCGGTTTACAGGCCGATCAGGGGGCTCACGGAAAAACTCTATGAACCTACTGTTCACTTCTTGATTGATCAGTCTATCGATTAGGAACATGCCTGATCGGTCACCCGACCGATCAGGACCAGGCCAGTCAGATCAGACCGGAGCCTGATCGGTCTGGGCGCTCCCAGATCGAATGGTGATCCGTTCGATCACATTAAATTTCGGTTGGTGGACCGATCCACCAACCTAATAACTTCGCGAAAACCCCTTATTCCCCAAGCCCTAGCGCCAAAACACCTTCCCACGCGATCTTCTTCGTGTGTTTCCTCCTCCCTGCGTGAGTTCACTTGCTGTGTGTGAGTTCCTCCAGCGATCTCCTCTGCGAGTGCGTTCTTCTCCCTGCGTGAGAGTTCCTCTTCTTGCTGTTGGTGTTGTCAACAACTGCTACCTGCACGCTTTTGTGCGCGGGAGTTTCTGAAAGGTCAGCAAGGAGACCTTGATTTCCTGTGACCTCTTCTCCTTCCCGGGCGCGTGCACTCTTGCTAAGTTTTCCTGCGAGTTCTTCTCTCTTCTTCACAGTCGACTCGATGGCGCCAAAGTAAGCTCCTTGTGCGATTTTTCTTTGGTGTTTATCATTTCTTTTATCAATCATATATTTGCGCTAACCATGTTGTTCCTTATGATGGTTTCGTCTTGTGTTGCGACCCTAACCTTGCCGCGACCCTACCCTTGCCGTGACCCTTCCTTGCCATGACCATTTATTTTTATCTCACTTGATCAATTCCTCTGGTTTATAACTAATGTATTCAATGTCATACCTTATGATCAATTCTTGGGTCTTTGATTAAACATGTGTTCATATGATCAATTCCATCGTGTGTGATATTTCATTCTTGTGTCCTGATCATGTTCACTTATTTTGATTCAATCTGTTACCATGACCAATTTCAATCTTTAGAAAGTCTTCTAAGGGAAAAGAACCCATGGAGGAAAGCTCAAAGGGCAAAGGCCCTTCATCATCTACACCTCCTTCGAGACCTCCTCCACCTCCACATACTAGATTTCAAAATATTCATTATGCTCTAGACTTCCAATGACATAACTTCAAACTCATGCCATGTCGGACTGTCGACCAAACCTTCATCTACGAAAATTATCCGACAGTATGATAAATCATCGAACACTATGAACTTCAATCCATTCTTTTTCTTGAAAGGCCAATCAACTTTGATTTGGTTTTTGAATTCTATAATAACATGGTCAGTGGTGAGGGCATGGGGTGGAGGACCCGTGTCGCCAGTGTCGATCTTGATTTTACTCTATCAGTCTTCACTGCATTCCTTGGTTGCCGTCATTCCGATAACAACTTCTCACTCTACCCTTATCTTCCTGATCCTCTTCCGGTTCCCTTTATTGGAGTCACTCCTGACTCCATCTATGAGTATTTTCTAGGCCATCCCAGGCCAAGGGGTTCCGATGAGCGCGCCTGTGATTTTCCCACTTTTCCTGCTCTCTGCCTTTCCCCCATAGATTATGTTTTGTTTAAGATCATCACTAACTGTTTCCTCCCGACTACTTCAAAACACCTAAATAAAATTCACTCCTTCCACTGCTTGATGCTCTATGGGATGCATCAGCAGTTAGACTTTGATCCAGTGACTTCCATCTACT
>JAGFNQ010005155.1:0-33474 GCA_024364735.1 Boesenbergia rotunda | reverse complement strand
CTCGCTCAGGATGAAGAGGCGCAAGTGGGAGGTTTCGGCGCTAGGGTTCGGCAAGGAGGGGTTTTGGTAGGAGTTAATCGGTTGGTGGATCGGTCCACCAACCAGACTTTAATGCAATTGAACGGATCACCGTTCGATCAGATAGCGCCCAGACGATCAGGCTATAGCCTGATCGGACTGACCTGGGCCTGATCGGTCGAGTGACCGATCAGGCACGCTCCTGATCGGTCGGCTGATCGATCAGGACACGAACAGTAGGGTTCGGAGAGAAACCTGTGAGCTCCCTGATCGGTCTGTGGACCGATCACCATAGGGTGCCAGATCGGTCCGGGGACCGATCCAGGCTAGCTCAGTAAGTTTGGTCAAGATTTCGTAAAGTCACTGCTGCCCCTCCGATCGGTCTGTGGACCGATCGTTACAGGATGGAGCCAGATCGGTCCGGGAACCGATCAGCCTTACCCCTGATCGGTCGGGTGACCGATCAGGGTTCCTGAAACTCCCAGATTCGATCAGAAACTTTCAGTTTCAGATTATTACTCGATTTCCAAAGGGATATGGTGAAAGATATCGATCTTGGAAGCCATCCCTCGTCTATAATTGATCCCCAATCAAGGATCAAAGGTCCTTAGAGTTTGAACAAGTCACTTTGCTCCACCCAAGTGGAGTCAAACTCAAACAACAATCATTCAAACAATTTGTGCCAAATCCAAGGTTCCAATCAAGTTTTCTTGATTGGAATGTCCAAGTATGATCATGGAGCCAAATACACATATGTTATGCATTGGTTTTCCCCATACTTGGTCACCGAAGTGATTATTATCTCGTCAACTTAATTTCTCAAGGGATGCATGACATTTTGAGAAATTTAGTTGATCCTAACATCTCACCCCATATCTAGCAAACAAAAACGTTTTGTTAAACCTTATAGTTTGTGTGAGATGTCCCCAAAGTTACCCAATTGTTTCCCAACAATTTCGAAATAATCATGAAGGGTTTGAATGCATTTTGAATTCATGAAGCGACACATTCCCAACTCCCGTCTTAGGAAACTAAATTCATTTTCGGGGAGTGGTTTAGTGAAAATGTCAGCTAGGTTTGATTTGGACTCTACATGTGAGAGTACAATATCTCCCCTAGCTACATGATCCCTAATGAAGTGGTGACGCACCTCAATATGTTTGGTCCTAGAATGATGGACTGGATTTTTAGTTAGGTTAATGTGCTAATGTTATCACATAACACTTGCACACCCTTGTAACTCAATCCATAGTCCTCTAAAGTATGTATCATCCACAACAATTGTGATACGCTCTCTCCCATGCAATATACTCTGCCTCGGTCGTGGAGAGAGCAACACAATGTTGCTTCCGACTTGACCAACTTACTAAAGACGAACCTAAGAATTGGCAACCCCACTTGTGCTCTTCCGGTCCAACTTACATCCAGCATAGTCGGAATCCGTATAGCAATTAATCAAATGATTCGGTACGGGGGTACCAAGACCGACTCCAATTGTGCCTTTGAGATATCTCAAAATTCCTTAACAGCGATTAAGTGAGATTCCTTGGCACAAACTTGATACCTAGCGCACATACCCACAGCAAATAGAATATCGGTCGACTAGCTGTGAGGTATAGCAAACTACTATCATGCTTCGATATTGAGTCAAATCAACGGGTTTACCACTCTCATCATTGTCTAATCTTGTTTGTAGCCATGGGAGTGGTTACTCTTTTGAATCACTCATATTGAATTTTCGAAGCATTTCTTGTGTATACTTTGATTGGTGCACATGGATACCATCGCGAGTTTGCTTGATTTCAAGTCCAAGGAAGAAAGTCAACTCTCCCACTAGACTCATTTCAAATTCACTCTCCATGTGTCCAATGAATTCATTTAAATAGCCCTTATTGTTTGAGCCACAAATTATGTCATCGACATATACTTGGGCTACAAAAATATTGTCACCATCTCTTCGTAGAAATAGTGTAGGGTCTATTTGGCCTCTAACGAAGCCCTTCTCAATTAAGAATGTCGACAACCGCTCATACCAAGCCCGGGGTGCTTGTTTAAGGCCATAAAGTGCCTTTTTGAGCTTGAACACGTGGTTTGGAAATTCGGAACTCTCAAACCCCGGAGGTTGTTCGACGTAGACCTCTTCTCTAATCAAACCATTTAGAAAGGCCGATTTGACATCCATTTGGTATAATTTGAAGCCGCGATGTGCTGCAAATGCAAGCATCAATCGAATGGATTCTAATCGTGCCACGGGAGCATAGGTCTCATCATAATCAAGGCCTTCAACTTGACTATAGCCTTTGGCTACCAAGCGTGCCTTGTTTCTAATGATTTCTCCCTTATGGTTCAATTTGTTCTTGAAGACCCATTTGGTTCCAATGATGGTGGTCTTCTTAGGTCTAGGGACTAAGTCCCAAACTTGACTTCTTTCGAATTGACCTAGTTCATCTTGCATTGCAATGATCCAATCGGGATCATTTAATGCTTCAATCAATTTTCTAGGTTCAATTTCGAAAATTTAGGGCAACTTCATTAGCCTCATTCGGAAGAATGATCTAGTCCTAACCCCATGATGGATGTCTCCCAACAATTTGGTCTTGGGGATGACTAGAGGTAATCTTAGTTTTGCCTGGTGTTGGTGGTGCTTCGTGAATGGGTTCACTAGACACAAGTTCAGCCTCAGGATCCGGCTGATCTATGGATTGTCTAGGCTCACCGTCATTGGATTCATCACCATCAACAACATTTGAACTTTCATTCAAACTTAGTCTCCTAAGTTCGAATTGGACTTCATCTTCTGGTTGACCATTGACTTTTGGAATTTCTTCAAAGACAACATCAGAAGATTCTTCAACTAGTCTAGACTTCTTATTGTAGACTCGATAGGCTTTGCTAACGAGGGAGTATCCGACTAATATCCCTTCATCAGCCTTTGCCGTGAACTTTCCAAGGTGGTCCTTGGTGTTTAGAATGAACACCTTACAACCATACACCCGAAGGTGTTTAACTGTAGGTGGTTTCCCAAACCAAAGCTCATGGGGAGTCTTTCCTAAAAACCTATGAATGAGGACCCGGTTTTGCACATAGCAAGCTGTATTTACAGCTTCGGCCCATAAGTAACTCGGGAGTGAGTACTCATTAAGCATGCTTCGTGCAACCTCTTGTAGAACACGGTTCTTCCTTTCTACAACACCATTTTGTTGTGGTGTCCTAGGAGTAGAGAACTCATGTCTATACCCTCTATCTTGACGAAATTCTAAAAACCTTTGATTTTGAAATTCACCTCCATGATCACTTCTAATTGTCTTAATTGTTAATGATTTTTCATTTTCTACCCTCCTACAAAAGGAAATGAAAATATCTAAGGTTTGATCCTTATATTTTAAAAAGTAGGTCCATGTGTATCTAGTGAAGTCATCAATAATCACAAAGCAATATCTACTTCCACTCAATGATATGATAGTACTACAATCAAATAGATCCATGTGAAGTAAATCTAATGCAGTAGAAGTACTTACAACACTTTTACCTTTATGTGCAGATTTTGTTTGCTTACCCATTTGACATGCATCATAAAGTTTATCTTTCTCATACTTGATGCTTGGTAAGCCACGAACCAATCCCTTGTTGGCCAACTTCCGGATGTTCTTCATGTTCACATGTGCTAGCCTCCGGTGCCAAAGGGTGGACTCTTCTTCTTTTGACATGAAACACTTAGCAGAAACATTAGTAGCACTTTTAAATGAAATTTGATAAATATTGTCTACTCTTGTTCCTACTAGTACCGTATCCAAGGTGTCATGTTGTCTAACTAGACATTGACTTGGTTGGAAATCAATTGTGTAACCCGTGTCACACAATTGAGTCACACTTAGGAGATTAAATTTCATCCCCTTGACTAGAAGGACATTTGAAATTCTAAGATATTCGGATATTTGAATGTCTCTTATTCCTATGACCTTAAGACTATCATTGTTACCAAATGAAACATTACCTCTACTTTTCTAGTGAAGTGTGGTAAACAATGATCTATCCCCGGTCATGTGTTTGGAGCATCCACTATCAACGAACCAAGTTGATAGATGCTCCCCCTCAATCATAACCTACACAATTCAAAAAATAGAAGTTTTAGGTACCCAAACCTTGGGACCTAAAGCATCAACTAAACAAGACTTAGGCACTCATGCCTTGACAACTTTCTTTTGACCCTTGGGTATCCTAGATTGTCTCATATCAGTCCTAGACATCAAGGATACGAATGAGGGTTCTTTGGGACGGTAACCAATACCGGCCCTATTGTAGACTGCCCTTTGGGCATTCAAGATCATATCTAGGGTCTTAGAGCTAGTTGAGAACTTCCCAAGAATATTCTTGAGTCTCTCAACTTCACTCTTTAATGATTGGTTTTCTTCTACTAGTAACTCATCATGCAAATCATCTACTTCCTCAACCCTAGAGGATTTCAAGTTTTCAACTTCAAGTTTCAATGATTTAATTTCATCTTCTAAAAATTCAACATGCAAATCATCAATGTTATCATCCCTAGATAATTTCAATTGATCAATTTCTAATTGCAAAGCTTTAACCTTATTTTTTGACTTCTTAAGCATACTAGTTAAACATGCAATTGCTCTATAACACTTTTTAAGTTCGGGAGAAGTTACCTCTTCATCATCCGAAGATGATAAAGCCGTGTTTGATGAGTTGGAAGATTCATCACTGCTCTCTTGATCTCCCAATGCCATGAGTGGCACATGCCTTGTGCTCTTCTCCTCCTTCTCTTCATCGGATGAGCTAGAGGATGACTCATCCCAAGTGGCCTTCAAGGCCTTCTTCTTCTTCTTGAATTTTTCTTCTTTCTTTTTGGATTTCTCCTCCTTCTTCTTTAGTTTCGGGCACTCATTCTTGAAATGCCCTTTCCTACCACACTTAAAGCAAGAGACATTAGTCTTATCAAGTTTAGCTTCACTAGAGTTACCTCTACTCTTGAAGCGTCGACCCCTTCTCATCATCCTTCGCACAAAGTTCGCCATCTCGGAGGAAGAAGAGCCACTACCATCTTCCTCGGAATTGGACTCGGATTCGGAAGAGGATGAAGATGAAGAGACTTCCTTCTCCTTCTTCTTCTCCTTCTTCTTCTTGTTGGATCGGTCCCCTGCAACTAAGGCAATCTCCTTCTCCTTGGGGCCTTTGTTAGCCATTTCATGCAATTCCATCTCACAAAATAAATCATCTAACTTTACAATGGATAGATCCTTGGAAACTTTGTAGGCATCCACCATGGATGACCACAAAGCATTCCTTGGAAAGGCTTTCAAGACATACCTCACAAGGTCGCGATTCTCGACCTTTTCATCAATCGAATGAAGCCCATTGAGGACTTCCTTGAACCGGCTATGAAGCTCACTTACCGATTCATTCTCCTTCATGGAGAGATTTTGAAGTTGGTTGAGGAACAAATCCCTCTTTGCGATTCTTGAGTCTCAGGTGCCCTCGTGAAGCTCAATGAGTTTGTTCCACAAGTCCTTTGCACTTGTGAAAGGACCAACCTTGATGAGTTGGTCTTTGTTCATGCCGCATTGTAGAGTGACAACCGCCTTCGCGTCGGCTTCACTCTTCCGAGTTTGTTCGGCAGTCCACCGCCATGATTCGAGTTCTTTGCCTTCATCATCCTTAGGAGGGGTGAATCCCTCCTTCACCGCAAACCAAGTGTTGATGTTCATCTTTAAGTAATATTCCATCTTCGATCTCCAATATTGGAAGTCAGCGCCATCGAAGAATGGAGGTCGGGTGGTGGAGAAGCCTTCCCTCAATGCCATGGATGTAGCTCTCGGTTATTAATCCGCAAAAACAGAGCCCCAAGCTCTGATACCACTTGTTGGAACCCGGATGGCTAGAGAGGGGGGTGAATATAGCCAATCACTTTGACCTTTGGCACTTATCAAATTTCTGCACTCAACCTTATCAGTAGCACAGCGGAAGAAACAAAGGAAACAAAACAGTGCAGAAAATAGAAAACGAAGGCAAACAAACACAATTAGCAAGATCGCTAACAAGGAGGGTTTACAAGGTTCGGGGATAACTTGCCCCTACTCCTTGGCGTGCCCTCAAGGTGGGCGATCCCTTGATTGTCGGCAGATCAAGCCCCGGTTATCACCGGATAGAAAGCAACCACCTTCTCGGTGGAGAAACCTCTCCACAGCGTTTCAATCACAGATTTAAGTTTAAGCACAAAGAAACAACAAGAAGGATCTTACTCAAACACTTAGCAAGGACAAGAACACAGCAAGCTTTCCTGAGCTCCACCCAGCGGCGATCTCACGCAAGAAACCCTTCCTCGTGTCTTCCCACTGTCGGACTCCAAGCCTCTTGTTCTCTCTTTCAAGCACTCAAGTAATGGATGATTGCTTCTCGATTGCAGTAGCTTGCTCAAGGTGATGAAAACTTCAGAACGCACAAGCTAGATGTGGAGAACACAAAGGCGCAGCAAGAACTTAGTTCGCAAACTCTAGAACTCTGGAACTCTGCTTCCACGAAGCCTTCTTCCGCCCTTTTGTTTCTCCACTCAGCACCAGGTGACAGCATCTCCTGCAGCCTCCAGCTGCTTCCCTGCCAACGCCAGCTACCACTGAGCCCTCCCTGGACTTCCTGAGCTCCCCTCAGCCAAGCTTCAGTCAGCAGCTCCAGTCTGCAGCTCCGACCGTTGCAACCTAAGATGGAAAACGGACAAACCTGCTCCAAGGAAAGCCTCCATTGACTTCTCCTTGAGTGTTTGAATCCTCCCCTGTCACCTGCAGCTTAATCAGTGTGTTAGAGCAGCATATCAAACAGCATATCATATATCAGATATTAACCGCAGAGAATCGGATACGTTCAGACGCGATCAGAGCGTCTGACAGCGCATTTTGAATTAAAGTGATCGGTCACCGGACCGATCAGAGCACCTCCTGATCGGTCACCAGACCAATCAGGATGGGTCCAGACCGATCAGGCTTCGTCCTGATCGGTCCCCAACGCTCGATTAGAAATCGCGATTTCTTTGGGACTCTCCTGGATCGATCACCAGACCGATCCCAGGTTGTGGATCGATCACCCGACCGATCCACCCCTTTATCGGGCAATTTCTGAGCTTCGCAGTCCAGACCTCCTGATCGATCACCAGACCGATCAGGAAACCTCCTGATCGGTCACCAGACCAATCAGGAGCCAAGCAATGGGTGAAACGCATACTCCCTGATCGGTCACCAGACCGATCAGTCATCGCTGGATCGGTCACCAGACCGATCCACGAAAGAGCACCGTGCCAACTCCCTGATCGGTCACCAGACCGATCCAGGGGCTCCAACCTAGCCTTCCAAGCTAGGGTTTCATCCACCTTAGCCCTCCAAGTTAAGGATTTTTCACCTAACCCTCCAAGTTGGGAATTTGCACCTAACCCTCCAAGTTAGGACTTTTCACCTAGCCCTCCAAGCTAGGACTTTTCACCCAACTCTTCCGGATTAGGACTTTCCAAACCTAGCCCTCCAAGCTAGGACCTGACCCTCCAAGCCAGGACTTTTTCACCTAATTCTCAAAGATGGGAATTTGCACCTAACCCTCCAAGTTAGGACTTTTCACCTAGCCCTCCAAGCTAGGACTTTTCACCCACCTCTTCCGAATTAGGACTTTTCACACACCTAGCCCTCCAAACTAGGATTTTCAACACCTAACCCTCCAGGTTAGGATTTTCCAACACCTAGCCCTCCAAGCTAGGATTTTCCATACCATGCCTGATCCCCGATCAGGACTTAATCATAATCAATAATCATCCACCTAAACTAAAATCGGTGTCAACACCAAAACAACAATCAGGGCCAGACTGCATCAACAATTACGACGGGTGGTGAGTCCAAGTGGACTCACGGGTATATAGATAGATATGCATGGTTGAACAAAATAGCTGAATAAGCTATAAAGAAACAAAAGGATACAATCTCAACAGGAATAGCAGAATATACATAACTAAAAGGAACAACTGGCTGTACCTACTAGAAATCAGTCTATCCATACCATAAAAGACTCGTAACACACGAGCTAGTGCAGGGTCATCAAACCACACATAAGCATATCCTGTACATGCATGTCAAACAAGTGCAGCAAATAAATACAGCAATCACAATCAAAATACACAATGCATCATATGCACATGATGCAATGTCATGGTCACCCCCTAACTCCAGTCAAGCCACCGAGACAGGCGATACTGTGTCGGCCGAGTGGGTAGAGCTGTGACACTGTACGCACCCTGCTATCACTGCTCCTGAGTGACCGAGTGGACAGGATGTTGGCGGGGGACCGCCTCCTACCCCATGTATATAAGAGGGAACGTCGCTCTCATCTTCTCTGGTCTATGGAAAGAGAAGGGATCTCCGCCTGCTACCACGCTCCGAACCACTACCCCTGAGTGATCGAGCGGAGCAGTACAGAGCAAATGCACACACCCAATGGTATCCACTAACCCATGAGTGGTCGTGTGTGCATATCATGTACCGGAAGACGATAGGCTCAACCACAAGGGAGTCGCTGATCGCTGGCATGCAACAGTGCAGGTATGGTGCATGACTCTCACACATGCAACCCCTACTAGGTCATCATACATAACTCAACATAACATGCACAGGTCAATCACAGGTATAATAACCTAACCATCATGCATCTAAGTGGGCATGCAAGTATTAACAGAATCAACCAATGCAGATATCAGGTGACATGCAACAATAACCCAATCAGTCCACATCTAGACACACGGGTAAGTATGACCAGAATCAACCAATGCAAATATCAGATGGCATGCAACAATAACCCAATCAGTCCATACCTAGACACACGGGCAAGTATGACCAGAATCAACCAATGCAACCACACAATGGTATACTAATCCCTATCCACAAACTCATGCTCATACCAATGCTATACCGAATCAGATAACAAATAAACGAGACTGTATGGAAGAAAATTTAGATCATATCCAAGGTCAAGCATAAGTGTCAAGCAGGATAACAAAACGGTAGCAGATAAAGGTCAACATCAGCCTACTGCATCAATAACAAATAGTCATGCATAAAGATAACGTGGATCTAAAGAAGACAAGCAAGAAGTACCCGCCTTAAAGTGAAGATGCTCGTATCCAAAGAGAAAGAACCACCCGCCAAGAAGTCCAAATCAAGCTCCTGTATCAAGGATGTATTCAATTAGCTATTACACAAATGGTAGCTAGTTAATAAATCCCTAAACCGAACCAGGGTTAACCCAACTATTATAATTAGGTTTAATCTCACGGAGCTAAACTCAAACGCAACCACTCCAAGAACTTCTCTTGAAACCTATCACTGAGCATCACCCAAACTCATGTCCAAATCAGGTTCACAAAGCCACAATCCATAATTAAGCTCACCCTTAATTCTATATCACCACAAATCAAATCCTAAATTTGCTCAGAGTATCAAAGAAAACTTCCAGAAATTTAGATTAGAAAATTAAACCAAAATGGAAAACAATACTCCTCTAAACTCTAAATCTGATCCATCACAGAAGGAGAAACCCAAACAGCACTACATTGATCTAATCCAAGGACACACACATCCAAGAATTTCCAATGGCAAACCAAATAGAGGTGAACAGCTCTACAAATCGAACATAGGACCAGAAGAAAGGAAAAACACCAAGATCAACAATACTATACATAACATAACTGCATCCCTTCCACATCATGGTTCAAACCACACCTTTAATCCATTCTCATTCCAACTCAAAAACCATAGCAAAGTATTAAGTTTGAGAAACTAACCCACCATTCAATCTGAAAACACCAATTCATCTATAAATTAAACAAGAAACACTCTATAGAATCCGAATTCAAAACCTTGATCACAAATACTGAAATCCTGGCAGCAAATCAACACCCACTGATCATTCCGAGAACCCAAAACAATCTACTATAATTACAAATCCAAGAACATAAGTCAACCACTACCCAAATGAAATCGAACAAATCCCAACTCAATAGAAGCTCAGATCTGAACCCATTCAAAACCTAGCATGGTGAGTTTCACAGCACAACTTTAATCCCAATCCAAATCAGAATAGAATCCATACAGAACAACCAAATAACAATCCGATCAAGGCTGGCCCATTTCATCCAAAATTCTATAAGAACCCTAGTTCAAGATTCCCTTTACTTGATTAAAGCCGGAGAAGGTGTGAGGCGTCGGCACTGCCTCATGCTAATCGACGACAGCGAGGGGAGTCCCAATAAGACACCGAGCGGTGGTGGTCGCGTGCCCTAGCTGTCCTTCTCGCTAGAACCCTAACCATCAAAATCCCATAGCTATAGTCAGAGCTTCACCTCGGCTGGAGTCACTCGCTCAAAGTCAGGGAAGAAGGGTATAGCTAGCTAGGGCTTACCTTCTTACGATCCAACAATGAAAGTCGCCTGAAGGGAAGATGGAAACCATCGATCGCCAGAGATCGCCAGAGTTCTGCTCGGGACTGGGAGCGGAACGTCGTCGGGCAATTTGGTCAGCGAAGTGAAGAGTCGGCGGAGATGAGGAAACCACATTGAGAGCTTGCGATCGGGAAGAGGGGAATAGGGTTCGGCCAGTTTAATCGGGGAAAAAGGAGAAGGGAAGGGAAAGTTTTAAGTAAGGCCATTTTGCACTTAGGTCCTCTTCTTCCGCCAAATCCCAGCTCAGCCCTTTACGAACTCATTCTTACACATTCAACCCCTTCAAATTTAGGATTAGTCACACCTAAACCCTTAAAACTTAAGTTCTAAAGCAGAATACTCTTTAATTTCAGTTTGGGTTTCTTAAACCTTAAATCTTCTTCTGATTATTATTATTATTATTATTATTATTTTCTGGATCACAATAAAAGTGTCGGATTTAACATTTTCACTTTGAAAAAGATTTGAAAAATTGTCCTTTGAAACAAAATATTTGCACTTTTGAAAAGTATTAAAAAATTTCGTACTTTGTAAACATTAGTATCTTGAAAACTACAAGTACCTTTGAAAGATATTATGCAATTTTGAAAAAAAAAATATAAGTACTTATGAATTTGAAAAACATAAGTACTTTAGAAAAATGTTATGAACTTTTTTGAAAAATATAAGTACTTTTGAAAAATATTAGTATTTTTGGAAAATATTATATACTTTTTGAAAAATATAAGTACTTTTGGAAAATATTATGAACTTTTTGAAAAATATAAGTACTTTTTGAAAAATATTATGAACTTTTTGAAAAATATAAGTACTTTTGGAAAATATTATGCCCTTTTTGAAAGTACTTAGAAAAAGATTGTTTTTAAAACATAATATTTTACATGACTTGGTTTCTTTTCCAGTCTGACACAATCCTAGGAAACCTTGTTAACTACAAGGGTATTTCCCTAAGTGTCCTGGAAATTCTCCAAACTCAAGTAAATATTATTTCAAAAAGTATTTCAAAAAGATTTTATAAGCCACAAAAAAAAATTTGAAAAACATACTAATAGTATTTTGAAAGACAAATTACATATGTTTTCAACAGGATTTTGAAAATATCTTGCACGAAAACATATTATTTTGAAATGTTAAATAACTCTTTTAATTTGACCTCCCCCTAAACTTGACCCAGTCCTAGGAAGCTTGTTGACCACAAGTACTCTTCCTCTGAATCTTTAGGTTTGGTTCAGATCAAAAGAATTATTTAATAATTTCAAAAATAAATGCCAGAAAAAAATTTAGAAAAATACTTATCAGACAGTTTTCTTTTAACTTAGACTCCCCCTAAATTTGACACATCCTAGGAGTCCTTATAGATCATGAAGAAGATTTCCTCTGTGTCTTTAGGGTTTATCAAGATCAAAAGGGAAATAAACACAAATTTTGACAAATATTTTGAAATGTTAGTGACATAATACTGTTTTTTTAAATAATTTTGAAAGCCTTATTTTGAGATGATAAATTTTAAAACATAAGGTTTAAAAAGAAAAAAAACTCCCCCTATTTCCGACACCGTATGACTCTATCTAAGTATCTTAAGGGACTCTAGTATTGACCTAAAGGCTTGTGTCTAATTGTGTAGGCAAACACTTTCTCGAAAAGATATAATTTTGAAAATCTATCATATATAGACAATCAGACAAGAATGAAATCCATAAAAGCATTATTATGTTAAAGCACTATTTTGAAAATACATTTTAAGAAAAATATTCTAAGAATTTTGAAAAATAATTTTGAAAAATATTTTTCAATTATTAGTCCTTAACATCTCACTCATTCTAGATGTCTCAGTACAAGCAAGCATGGTTACCTTATGGGTATATTGTGAGATGCTTGAGTAATTTTTCTTAATTTATTGTTAAATCTAAAATTTAATCAAAACTTGGGTTAGATTCAAATATATCAAATAGTAAATTGAATTTGAGTTTCGATAATTGGCTTCCAAGTCTTGGCGAGGCATAGAGGCCTTCTTTGGCCGTAGCCTTATTGGACCAACAACCCTTTCCTTGACAAAGCCTTTTACCCAAAATTCATTTTCAAATTACTTCTTGAAAAATTTTGGTCTAACTAGTTTGGGTTTTGGATCGGTATCTTTGGCTAGTTCCACCAGACTAAACAGACCAAATAGGGTATGCCTTACCTTACTTGACCTTATTAGAAGGGCTTCCCTAACGTACTATCATCTCACCTCCACCTAATACTATGTTCTTCAATTTTTAACTAGTCTTTTTCCTATAACCGTTCTAAATCATGCATAAATTTAAACATGAATGACATGCCAAATATATTTAAAAAAACAGATGCATGACATGACAGTTATGCATGAGTCAAACAATTCATAACGTTTTCTTAAGTTTCTAATAATGTATCAAATTCTCGATTTGATACATGTCGTGTGAACCCACGAATATGCCAACCTACTTTGACATATTTAATATTATTAATTTGATTATTGCAGTTTGGGTAAGATTTTATTTAATTTGAGTTTAAGTTATTTAAGAATTAATTGGATGTAATTAATTGTAATTAATTAAGAATTAATTGAAGTTGAAGTTGAATTAATTAAGAGTTAATTGGAGTTAAATTAACTAAGAATTAATTGAAGTTGAAGTTTAATTAATTAAGAATTAATTGGAGTTAAATTAATTAAGAATTAATTGAAGTTGAAGTTTAATTAATTAAGAATTAATTGGAGTTAAATTTATTAAGAATTAAATGAAGTTGAAGTTGAATTAATTAAGAATTAATTGAAGTTGAAGTTGAATTAATTAAGAATTAATTGGAGTTAAATTAATTAAGAATTAATTGAAGTTGAAGTTGAATAAGGATTAATTAAAATTAAATTAATTAAGGATTAATTAAAATTAAATTAATTAAGGATTAATTAAAGTTAAATTAATTAAGGATTAAATTAATTTGGATTTGAGTTAATTGAATTTTAATTGAAGTTAAATTAATGAAAGATTAAATTATGAATTAATTAAGGTTATGAGTTAATTGAATTTTAATTGAAGTTAAATTAATGAAAGATTAAATTATGAATTAATTAAGGTTATTAAGATATAATTTGATTTAAATTTCAAAATTTCTGGGTTAATTAAAAATTGTGGGTCTAATTTCATCATTTTTATGATTTTAAAAATTTCTGACTCATCTACTATTTCTTCTTTATTTCTTCTTTCATGTTTTTCTAACAATTCTGATTTGTTTGAATTTGTGTAAATTTTGTTAACTATAGCCTTGATCCATGAAAATTCATCTTCCTCCTCATCCTCATCATCAACATTATATCCTTTTATATCTTCATAATAGGTGGAGTAATTTTCTGGCTACAAGTTAATGCTTTATAATTATTTTCAGGATTATCCAAGAAAATAATTAAATTATTATCTAAAAAGATTTTATCCCCACTATCCTTGGAAATATCCTCATTGTCCTCAAAAATATTTTTAGAAAAATCATCTTTATCCTCAGAAATATCTTCAATATTTTCAAGATTAATCTCATAATTTTCAGAATTAATTTCAGAATTATCATTAACATTTTCAAATTTAATTTCAGACTTATCAGTAAAATTATCAGATTTAATATCAGGAATATCCTTAAAATTATCAGATTTAATTTCAGGATTATCAGTAAAATTACCAAAATTAATTTCAGGGTTATCATAATTAATATTATCAGAATTTATTTTAGAAATTATTGAATTGACATTAAGGAGTAAAAAGTTAATTTCTGATATTTTAACATTATCTATATTTTGTAACTGATCATGCAAAATATTGATTTGACTATTTACAAAGTTTAATTTTTCAGAAAAATTATCTAAGTTATCTACATAGGATAGTGCAGGAATTTGAAAATTTTTCCGAACGTAAATTTTGAGTACCTTTGCCGGATACCTATTCTTGTAGTGTCCGTACTTTTCACATTTGAAGCACCGTATTTGACTTTTATCCCTCCGGACTCTGGGCACTGGTGGCTCCTTTGCTTCTGGTGGTGAAGTTCGAGTCTTACGAGTAGGACACTGATTTTTATAGTGTCCTCTCTCCCTGCACTTAAAGCATGTGATATGAAATTTAAAAATTGACATTTAAAAAAAAATGTACCTGATTCACCCCTGGGCTTCCCCTCAGCTTCTAGCGTCTTTGCTCCGTCGGCTGTTAGTCCAGTGAAGAGCGACCAGGCTCTGATACCACTTGTTGGGGTCGGTGTCGTCGATAGAGGGGGTGTGAATATTGACCGTAAAAACTTCGCGAAAACTTCGTAAACTTTTTGGTTCGTTCTGGACACAGAGTTAGTAGCACAGCGGAAAACAAAAAGAACGAACACACAACAAAGTGCACACGGGATTTTTTACTTGGTTCCCAATCCCCCAGGGTCAGTACATCCAAGGCCTAAGCATGGGAAACGCCCGTCCACTAATGGTCTCCTTTCAGGACAATCCGGAGGCAGAGAAACCCGTCTTACATTGCACAAATTACAATAAAAAAGATATAGAGAAATAATGCAGAATTGTAAATTCAAACCAAACAAAAAGAGTTGAAGACTCGATCGATCTGGAACTCTGAAGTGTCACGCACTTCCTCCCGGAGCTTCCTTGGTCGCAGAGCTTCGTCGTTAGCGCTTTGTCGTCACTTGGAAGGCTCAAAATGATTTTCGAATATTGTCCTGAGTTGAGGGGTCGAAGCCCCTTTATATAGGCTTGGTATAGGGCGCCTGTGATTAATGAGGTGCCTCATAGAGCCTGGTCAAACCTCATCTCGGCGTCGAACTCGCAGTAGTCGATAAGGCTTTCAACCAGGGCGCCCTAGACATACAGGGCACCTGAATGATTGAGGCGCCCTGTATCATTGAGGCATCTATTTCATTGAGGCACCCTGGTCAATAGGGGAGCCTAGCTGCTATGTTTCCAGCCCTGTTGTGTGTTTGTTTGCCTACTTTGTCTTCAGTTTTAGGTACCTGCAAGATACATAAATACAAGGCAAACACATATACAACCTTAGCCTTAGTGACTTGGTTCTGACTTTAGGTTTCCGCAAAACCCTAGGTCGAACCGACGCCTAAGTTCCCATCCCGGGAATGCGTCTTTCACCTACTCCTCTCAGGAGATGGTTGCCACCCGGCCCATCTGGTTGGACTTTTGCCCAGCTTCACTCACCAGGACTTTTGCCCAATCTCATGACCAAGACTTATTACCTAACTTCACTTGTCAGGACTTTTGCCCAACTTCACTCACCAGGTCTTAGTGTCCAGCTTCACTCACCAGGTCTTAGTGCCCAGCTCACCAGGACTTAGTGTCCAACCCTCGGTCAGGTCTTAGTGCCCAGCTTCACTCACCAGGTCTTAGTGCCCAGCTTCACTCACCAGGACTTAGTGCCTAACCCTCGGTCAGGTCTTAGTGCCCAGCTTCACTCCCCAGGTCTTAGTGTGCAATCCATGATCAGGACTTAGTGCCTAGGTTAACTAGGACTTTTCATCACTTTAGTCCAGTTTTCTTTACTACCCTTCTCTTTTCAATGTATCACTGACTTAAGCATATTGTCAAACATTGAAACACTTAGAGGAGGACATCACTGATGTATCTTGCACCAACAACACGTGCTTCGTATTTGATCAGCAACACCTTGAGTACATTTTTATTTCTGTTGTGTTGTCTCATTTTGTTATTATACTTAAATTTTAGATTCTTTTTTTGTAAACATTCTCCACCTAGGAGTAATTTAAAAATAAAAATCATAGTATTATTATTATTATTATTATGTGTGTCTACTTCTGATTTAATTTATCAAATACGTGCATGATTGACTATTAGCTAAATCAATTTCATGCATATATTGTCTTTTCTTACTTATATTGAATAAGTCTAAGTAATATTCACTACAAGAATTTTTAGATTCAACAACACCTAATAGACAATGGTTTTTTGAAAAATCGTTGTCTTTTTTTATTTAACAACGGTTTTTTCCAAAACTGTTGATGTTGAAAATTTTTTTGCGAAAAAAGACAACGGTTATTAAAAAATCGTTGTCTTATGTATGTCAAAGACAATGGTTTTATAAAAACCGATGTCTATTGGGTTGATTACGACAACAGTTTTTAAATAACCGTTGTCTATTGGTGTTGCTTACGTGGTAATACACAACAGCGAGCGAGCGCGAAAACGAAAATGCCCGCCGTTTAATGAGTAATGAGAACCTCCCCTTAGTTCATTCTCTACATTCGCCGCAGTCGCCGAACCCTAACACACCTCAAACTTCTTGCAATCTTTTCCTTCTTCTCGTTCTTCTTCTTCTTCCTCTTCGCCGCGAGCGACAACGCCGAACCCTAACACACCTCAAACTTCCTTGTCATCTTTTCCTTCTTCTCGTTCTTCTTCTTCTTCTTCCTTTTCGCCGCACACAAACAAGACACCTCAAACTTCTCCTTGCGCGAACTAGTCGGCACCATGTCCCTTCTTTTTCCTCCTCTTGCTCCTTGAACCCTTTTTCTGAATATTATTGTATTTAATTATTTATTTAAGAGTGTTTAATGTTTCTCTATATGTACAAGCAGATCAACCGACTTTGTCTTCTCGCTAGGTTGCCGACTCTCCAAGTAAAAGCTATTCCTCTCTTCCCTTTCGATCTACGACTGCACGGCGTTCCGGCGGCGATTAGCGATCGGAAGGACCGAAGATGGAAGTGGTGAGCTCCGCGAGCGGCCTTATTGCGATGCTCTACGAGCCGCACCCGGCGCTGAAGCTTCACGCCCTCGACAAGCTCCACTCCCTCATCCACCTCTTCTGGCCCGAGATCTCCACTAGCGTGCCCGCCATGTGAACCTTCTCGCGCTATTTTCTCCTCTCATTTTGCCTTTTGCTCTTGATTTTTTTGTTCCTTTTCGTGATGCTTAAGTCGTGGTTAGGGCTTTGGTATGGCTTACAGATTTGGTGGTTTGCCCTCTACTTATTTTTTGAAATTTGATGTTTTGGATTTTTTTAGAGGGTGTAATCAGGGAAGGTGCTACAGGAGGCGGCCCGACTCCTGAGAAAGCACCAAATGTCCATGCATCTCTAAAAGGCACCGTTTGTAGCAATTCTGTCTTGTATGATCTAACAATGCTAGTAGCTTTATGAGGACGTATGCTTGTCATTTTCATATGTAGGCAGATTGTTGTGGAGTTACTAACGTATCAATTCATTTTTGGTTGCATCTCATTCAATCCCAGTAGGTGGGATCTCCAATCCCAATCGAGGATGTCCAAGTGTAGCAATGATAAGGTCGACCCTTGTTAAAATGAGGTGCTACATTTTGGGTAGGACAACATTTCTTTTGTCCATAGAATACATCTACTATTGCTTGCATGTGGAATTATGCGCATGATACTGTTGGATCGAGAAATGCGAGAGAGGGGGGGTGAATGTCGCAAATCGTTCGGATTTAAAAAGAGTAAGTGCGCAGCAGAATAAAACAGAGCAAAACAACGCTAACACTGTCGTTTTACTTGGTTCGGAGCCTGGGTCGACTCCTACTCCAAGGCCCACGGTCATTGACCGTTTTCTGCGGGCAATTCTATAAGTTCGTAAAAGTTTACAAGAAGAATAATAACAAGAACAGTTTAGTAAACTTTAAATACAGCTCTTCGTTACCGACGTCCGGTGTAGATCGAAGTTTCGGAGCAGCGGGACGTCGTCAGCTCGAGTTGGAAGATTTCTGGAGCGTGTCGCGGAAGCAGAAGAGCGCAGAAGTGTCGCAGTGATTGATGATCTGAAGAAGGAGGTCGAGGGCCCTTTATATAGGGCCTGGGGGCGCCCTGGTCGACGGGGGCGCCCCCCCCACGTGGCAGCAGATCCACACAAAGCGCAGTCAACCACTTATCCCTTGAACCTCGGGATAAGGTCTTGACTGGGGCGCCCTGTACGCTGGGGGCGCCCTGGTTGACTCGGCCAACTCTTATCCGCAGCGCTGAGTCTTCTTTGGTAAATCTGGCTGGGGGCGCCCGGGACAGCGGGGGCGCCCTGGGCGTGTAGCGCAGACGCCGCAGAGTTGTTTTGCAATGGGGGCGCCCGGGACAGCGGGGGCGCCCTGGGTATGTACTGTCGAAGTCTTTCTTGTCTTGTTGTGTTTTGTGTTCACCATGGGGGCACCCGGGACACTCCGGGCGCCCTGGTCAGCTGTTGCCTCACTCCTTTGAGGCACTCTGAGCTGCAGACACTCGTTCCTTCGGTCCTGCATCCAGGGTTAGTCCAAAACACAATAAAACAATAAGATAATAGGTTATACAGCCTCAGCTGTCTTGGTTCTGACTTTGGTCTCCAAAATGGAGCCCTAGGTCGAACCGACGCCTAATGTTCCCTCAAGGGGAACGCGTCCTCACCTACTCCTCTCGGGAGAATTTACCTGGTGCCAACCGGATCCTCCAGTTGGACTTTTGCCCGGCAGCCCTTCGCCAGGTCTTGGTTTTTGCCTAGCAGCCCTTCGCCAGGACTTGGTTTTCGCCTAGCAGCCCTTCGCCAGGACTTGGTTTTCGCCTAGCAGCCCTTCGCCAGGACTTGGTTTTCGCCTAGCAGCCCTTCGCCAGGACTTGGTTTCCTGACAGCCCATCGTCAGGTACCTAGCAGCCCTTCGCTAGGAATTTGTTTCCTGCACTCTCAAGCAGCATTGTTAGATACCAAACAACCCTTAACTTTGAATCCTTTGCCAATATCAAAACAAGGTTCGATCTGGTGCTTCCTGCACCAACAGATACAACTAATCAAAAACGTTAATTTTCATGATGAGCCGGCCACTGATTGTTTACTGAGTTGGTAGGCTGTTAGTCATTGAAAGGGTGTCTACACACACTTGTGATATAACATCGTGTGATGTAAAAATATGATAATATTAGTGCAAGTCATTATAATATCTTTGTCAGCCTAAATGCATGAGATGCACATGTGTATGAATTTGCTAACATTCTTTGCTGTCAATGTTCAGTAATATAACTTGATATAGGTCCTAGACTCTTAGTTCTTGGTACCACACATGACTCATCTATGTGATCTTCTTTACAAATTGCAGCAAAGAAGCCATATTGACTTTCATGTTTTAAAACCTATTTGATTATTATATCATATTTGATCTATTGTACTCATCATCTCTCTTCAGAAAATAATCTTTTTGCCTATTTGGTGGGTGTGGATCTCCTGTCCTTTTTTGTTGGAATAAAACTCATTGTTAGCTCCTCCAATCCAATACTGGTCCCTACCTTTTGACTTTATTTGTTCCTACTATTTAAATTGGAAAGTCCTTTGATATTTCTATCTATTGATCTTCGTGAAGGAAGATAGAAAGCTGGCAAAGATTCAAAATATTTTTGATGTCATATGGGGAAGAGAGGAACCTGATCGTTTTGTCATCCTTGGCAACTACAGAGATGCATGGACATTTGGTGCTGTGGATCCTAATAGTGGGTCATCCTTTGCATCACTTTGGAATGCTATCTGCGTATTGTTTCATTGATCTATTCAAGTATTTCCACAATCTTAACCTCTCTTATGTGTGATGCCATGAAAAGTTTTATGCTTGATTTATCATTACTCTATATTTGCAACTAATGATGTTATCTCTCGCCTAATAGAGTTTTCATGTTTCATAGTAGCATAAAATTCCATCAGTAGTAGGTTAAGGATAGGTATCTAGAAGTAGTTCTTTCAAAATTCAAAGAGCAGCTTTTAAATCTGCTTGTAGGTGTTGTTTAGTTTTTATAGTGCTCTAATCTACTATGTCTCAACTTTGACAGCTTAAGACTGCTCAGAATGTCAATGTTGTTACCATGTAACCATATGTACTACAAGTTTGTCCTTATGCGCTACTATAACTGATTATACATGATTAGTTTTTGCATGTAATACAGTTTTTGTTTGATCCTTTTCAGATCTTGTATCACTACTACCATGACAAATACACAAGATTGTGCTATGTCAAGCACCTTTTTATAATCAAGGTATATTCATCTCAAATATAGATCCATTTACCCAAGCTTACTATTCTCATGTCTAAATAAATGGTGCAGATTTAAGGGCATCAGGTCATATTGAAGCGATTCCACATATTTGCAAAAACATGACTTTCACAGTTAGTGCTGTCGTGAATCAAGGCCCACAAGTTGTTATTTCTGATACCATCAGAGCTTCATTTTCATATGTTGAATTTTATTAATTATTACTTTGAATAATAAATTTGCAACTTTGACTGATATGTGACTAGACACAGACACATTAAGATGTAAGGCCAGAGTTTGGCAAAAATAACTTGGCAGAAAAGTTTGAAGAACTTACGCATATCGTAGATAAGCAGAGCCTTTGAAACGCATGTAACATTTGTTTATTGCCGTTTTACCTTTGTTTCCATCACCTTTCTTCAGGGTATTAAAGATGGATGGTATGATGGTGGAAGCATTGCCTTTGAAGAAGAAGGGAGGGGTCATCACACATCGGTAGTCCTTGGTGAAGTAAAATCTGATCATTTTCCTTCTGTTCATCTCTTTAAGTAATATTATGTATAAGCAGTCAAGATCGAAATTTATTATAAACAAAGTAAAATATGTGCACCACAAACTATGTGACTCTATGCCTCTCAGTTCAAGTAAAATGTTAGATGAAGGGAGTACTCTCGACAAGAAATTGATGAAGTGCACTCTGAGATAGCCGAATGCATATAAGATTATATTTATGAATAGGTATGTACAAGTTTTTTTTTTATTATTATTTTTCTACTATTTCCAATATGTTTGGGCAAAATGTTTTATTTTGTGCATAACTATTACTTGGAGTTGTATTCTCATTTAATCTCCCACTTAATATTCTGTTGCTGTGTTTATGTGTAGATAACCCTTTCTGAGTTTTGATACCATTTATAGCCTTAAATTTTGTTTTAGATTTAATCAGTTGATCTCTTAATAGAAATTTAAGTTGATTTGGTGATTATTTATACCAACAGTTTAAATTTCTAGGAAGAGCCTAATCCATAAGCTGATAGATAACAATAAGCTATTTATATATTTAGATTTTTTTCCCCCTTGCTTTATTGAAGGCAAGGAGATACATCTGAAATAAAGTAGCAGGAAATATTTTACAACAAAGCAAGCAAATGAATGCCCATTATACATACTAGAGGTGGAAATATTTTTTCTGCAGTAGACGTGGTACAGAAAATCCCCCATGAGTGCTTGTATCACTTGCTGTAAGTGTTTTATAAAAGAACTCAGCTGGTTGTTTGTTTTGTTTCAGACCAATTTCAAATGACAATATTGCATCTCTGTCGTACTATAATATAATTGTATCATAATCAAGTAATTATAATGCAAGAAAAAAAACTATAGCAGAAAACAAGGGTAGAAACAACGCATAATTACTACAAGTCATCAATCTTACTTTGTTAACAGGCTGAAGAGTCATTTGTGCATAGAATCTACCATCTTCTAGAGGTAACTTTATTCTTAAGAAAAAGATACATTTATCCTTATCCTATCCGACTTGCGAGTATTTAAATTCTCCAATTTTCTTTTCATGTCAGAGTCAGATAAATCGCAGATAGCTTCCTTACTGATGCATTTCAGTTCACATAGAAATTTCCAGCGCCACTATGACAGAATTAAATCTAGGGTTCATGTACATAAATGCAAGATAAATTTAGTGAACTGAAGGACCAAATGAAGCTGGATTACTTCTCAACAAAAATGAGGTTTGCCCAAGACATTTTGTTCTACATGCTAAATGTTTCCTTTTTTGCAATTCAAGTTATATATACTATATCTCATATGTTCCCTTAAATGCATTTTCTGGACCAAGCTAAGTTCCTACAACTTTATTCAAAATGCAAGTGTTTTGAAATTGTAATTTTTTGACTCACTTGACAAGAGCAACTTTATTCCTCTTGTTTATTCATTATTCTACATCATCGCTAGGTGATGGAGAAAGGAGGGCCAGCTTCATGGAGAGGAAGACAAGCACGGTGAAGAAAAGCAGGACAGGTATAAAGTGTTTGGAAACTTTGGATAAATAGAGCTGGCTTTTAAAGTTCCTTTCTCAGATTTTTTTTTTCTCTCTTGGTTTTCAGAGCGATTATATAAGAACTCAGATCGAGTTCGGCGAGGAAGATTTGATGGCGACGCTGCTCAAGTTACAGATATGCAAGATTACAAGTAATCTATCTGTTTTGGCCTTTTTTGGGGGAACTTCAATGTAACTAGTGATTATAAATTTGGTTGTAGGATTTTTGTATCGACATGGAATGTAGGTGGAAAGTCCCCAACAAAAAAAATAAATTTTGAGGAATGAATCCATATATGATGTATGATATTTGATGATATTTTGATGTATATATGATAGTTTGAAGTGTGTTTGCTCAATATTGTTTAATTATTTAAATAATTTATTTTTTAAATGGTATTTATTGTAAATTGTTGGCTGTCTCAACCAAAAGACAACGATTTTTATTTATTGTTAAATTATTGTTTAAATCACACACAAACAACGATTTAATACTATTGTTAACCTGTTGTCGATCACATTAAAAGACAACGGTGAATACCTATTGCTACATTGTTGTTATTGACTATAAATGACAACAGTTTGTAACTGTTGATGTAGACCACCCCTTTTAATAACATGACCTTTAACAACAGTGATTTTCGTCTACGACAACGGTGAACGCTCGTAGTTAATAAGTATTTTTCTACTAGTGATTTATTATTCGCTATGTTATTTTGATTGATTCAACTATTTTTTTAGCATCTGTTCATTTTTAAAATTCTTAATACTATTCACTTTTCCCTCTAACGTCAAATTTGATTCTCAAAAGGTTTGAAATGTTTGAATTTTTCGAGAAGCACAAAATACTAAATGTATTGGGATTTTTTCAATTAGCCCTAAAATCCTGAATCCTTATCTTACCTGTCCAATCGATTTAGGATTTTAATGTGAATCGGTTAGGAAACTAACCAAAATTGGTCGAATAGTGGATTGGGGATAGAAGAGTAAATATACAAGAGATGAAGTACTCTGCTCATTAAAAAAAATCTTAATAGAATGCCCATTTGATGATTCAATAATGTAGGAACGAGGAGGTAAATTTTATGATGAAGATGGTGATAAAGGAGAATTGTGACATTTGGACCATATTAAAAATTTATGATAACAATTCAGATTATCCATCAAGTAAATAAATTCAACATATTTGATCAAACTCAAATATGAGAAAATCATAACAATCCAAAGACTTTGTAAAAAAAACATTTATTTGAGGAACAAAATTACAATTAAAAAATAAGTAGAATTGGACCATCTGACGACGGACAAATATCTGCTCTCGCTTATTCTACGGACGACGGGCCGACAAGACACATCTGATAGCACCATGGGCGTTTTGAATGGCCCGTGCTCACAGTCAATCAATTGTATATCAATACATTAACCATGATGGGTATCAAAATCATAGCCATATGTTTATTCAGCATTGAGCAAAAATAAAAAACACCCAGATTAAAAAAATTATCAACAAAAATATTGTCCATTAAAAAAAATAAAAAGAACATACTATCAGATATTTTATCCTGAAAATAATTTTACTTTTAGCGTTATAACAAATATGATTAATTACTAAAATAGGTGAAAACTATATGTAATATTTAATACAATATATTATAATATTATAGCAACCACTTGCTAATTTTTATATGTGCTGAGATCATAATATTTAACTTAGAATTTTAATATATAATTAAAATTAAAGTTAAATTAGTTATGATCTAACCAATTATATCAACATTGAAAGTGCAAAATACTTAGTAGGTATTAAAGTTTTTGTAGTGAACTAAACAGTGACTAAGTGCTAATAGATCTAGAAATCCAAAGTCCAGATTGGGTATCAGGCATAAGCTGAGTCTTGGTTGAGACTAAATAAATAAATTCCTAGCTGAAGGCTAGGTGAATCAATTCCAAGTGATTAACACTTCGTGGACAAACTCTTAGATGGAGGCTAGGTGAATAAAATCCAAGTGATTAAGTCTTGGCAGACAAATTCCTAGCTAGGTAAATCAAGTTCAAGTTATTAAGTCTTGGCAGACAAAATCCTAGCTAGAAGCTACGTGAATTAAGTTCAAGTGATTAAGACTTGGTAGACAAATTTCTAACTGGGTGCTAGATGACTTAAGTCTAGGCAGAGTCAGCTAGGAGCTAAAGGTTTAGCGAGCAAAGTCCAAGTGGAAGCAGCTAGGAGTTGTGGTTTGGCAACTTAGTGTAGATGAGTCAACTGATGGATGAACATCTAGACTCAACATAAGTACATGTAACTTTATATTTTATATCTACTCATTATATGTAACAACTACAGAGAAATATGTTTGATGGTTCCAAACAACCGAATGGAGACCAAGGATGACTAGCTGGTGATAACTCTCGACGAAGGGATTTTGCACAGTCGAGACGACCATATACGCTCCAAGTAACCGTATAGGGTCCAGGCGAACGGGTATACTGGCGACCGGAATAGCTTCTAAGCGACCTAGATATGGCACTATTAGCAATCCAAATAAGGTAGTCAAGATAAAGTTTAACCCCTGCCTAGGTGATCGGAGGATGTATAGTCGATTGAAGAGCTTCATTAACGTTATCTTACGAACAGAAGTTGTAGCCACATCAGCACCTCTACAAGCAACGGGGATGGCTCCATGCAACCAAAGGAGTCATATATAAGGAGTTTCGAGACAGGACTTGAAAATCACTCATCTCTTAATCTCATGTGCTCGTGCTCTAAGTGCTCTTTCGCCTTCTGTGTTGCAACACGCTGCGATGTGTGCTTTATTTCTAATCGATGACACATATTTTTTATTTGGTTTAGTGTTGCCTTACTTGTTTATTGTGTTTAAACATTTTAGATTCTTTTTTCTATAAAGTTCTCTACCTAGGTGAAATTAGAAATAAGAATCATATTTTATAACTGTTACATGTCTATACTTCTAGTTTGATTGATCAACTTACATGTTTAAACTATTAGATAAATCTATTGCATGCTTTTATTGTCTTTGTCTTACATAATCGAATCAACCTAAGTTTAATTTATTTCCGTTGTAGTTTCTCTGATTGATTCAACTATTTTAAATTACTATCTGCTCATTTTATATATTATTAACGTTATTCATCACCCCCCCCCCCCCTCTTTTGATTTTGATCCTATAATTTGGTATCAAAGCAGGTTGAGATGATAGAAACTAGGAAAGCTTGGATAGTTGCATGTCTAAGTTGTGTTTTCCTACCTGGTGCATCTAGTCATGTAGAACTAGCAGAAGTTATCTCATCTTACTCTAAATCAAGACATTGTATTAAAGTTGATTTACTTTTCTTAAAAAAGGTTTGTCTAAGGAAGTGGTCATTGTTCGGATACTCGAGAATGTAAGATCAAAATCAATGCTAGAAGGGGGTGAATAGCGTTAAGAATTTAAATAAATAAATAGATAGTAATTATAGTAGTTAAATCAATCAGAGTAAATACAACGGAAATAAATTAAACTTATATTGATTCAATCAAGACAAAGGTAAAAAAACATGCAACAGATTTAGCTAATAGTTTATGTATGCAAGTTGATCAACCAAACCAAAAGTATAAACACACAGTAGATATAAAATGTGATTCTTATTTCTAATTTCTCCTAGGTGGAAAAATTTTACAGAAAAAGAATCTAAAAAGTTTAATCACAATAAAATAGATTAAGACAACACTAAAATAAATAAAAATGTTACTCTACGTATTGCCGATCAGAAATGAAATGTGTGTCACAGCAAAGAAGGCTAATAAGCACTTAGAGCACTAGAACAAAAGTGAACTATGGGGCGATGAGTGATTTTTAAACTCTATCTCGAAACTCCTTATATAGGACTTCTTTGGTCGCCTATAGAGGTACTGACATGATTCCAATTTTTATCCCTAGGATAACGTTAACAAAGCTCTTCTATCACCCGTACACCCTTCAGTCACCTGAGTAGGGGTCAAAGTTCATCTTCACTACCTTTTTCGAATTGCTGATAACTTCGTCTCCTGATCGCCTAGAAACTGCTCTGGTTGCCCGTATGCTCTACTCGTCTTGTCTTAGCTACGATCGTCTAGATCTTTCGAAATCCCTTCGTCTAGAATTAATACCAACTAGTCACCTCTGAATTCCATTTGGTTGTTTGGAACTGTCAAATAGGCTTCCTATAGTTATTACATATAATACGTATGATATAGAATGTGAAGTTACTTGTATTTATTGGACTAGATTTGACCCAAATAGATTCACCTAATGTCCAACTTGGAATTTTGTCTGCCAAGCCGTAATCACTTGAACTTGAGTCACCTAACCTCTAACCAGAAATTTGTCTGTCAAACCTTAATTACATAGACATGATTCACCAAGCTTCCAGATAAGAATTCTATTGCTTGGTCTTCAACTAAGACTTAGCTCATGCCTGATTCCTAATTAGGACTTTTAAATGCCTAGATCCACTAGGACTTAATCACTGTCTAATTCACAACTAGAACTTTTAACACCTGTCAACTGTCCTTCACATTCAAACTTGACACAACTAGTTAGATCACAACTAACCTAACTTTAACCTTACTCATATATCAAAACTCTAGGTTATATTTTGTGCTCTCAACACCAACAAAGAAGACCCCTATGTCTTGCCATGACCTGGAATCCAATTTTTGAAACTCTTGCTAAATTCACCCAAAGCAAACCCCAAATCTATTATAGGGCGAACGTTGCTCTCTGAATCAGGAACAATTAAATCAAATCATTTAATAATCCAAGCCTAGCCCACACTTCAATCTAAATCCTAATTATAACTAAACCAAACTCATTCTTTTTCTTAGACCTTAATATAGCTTGAACAAATACTTACTTGCATATATATTTTTTAGGAAGATTTTAGCACAACCCATCCTCCTCTTGATAATAACAAAAGTTTTGACAATTGAAGAAGAAAGGTGGAAGATATTCTTAAAACCAATTACTTAGAATGCTGTGAAAGAATTGAAAATGGAATTAATTTGCCAAGAGACATAGAAAGTAAGTTGTGTAGGTTTAAATAATAGACAAACAGCATGAAACAAACAGTTCAGTCAAATGCAAAAGTAATAAACATAATTATTTACAGTCTGACTTATCCTCATGTTTATAAAATTAGACCATTTAAAGTTGCAAAAAAAGTTGTAGGAGAAGCTAATTACCAAAAATAAAGAAGCTAAATCAAAACAAATATGTTGCACTGCACTCATCGCCAAATCAAACTCAAAATTCTTGAAAAATCATATTCAACATGAGTGGATGTTGGACAGTAGTGGCTCTAGACACATTACTGGAAACCACGAAATGTTTATATCAGTCAAGATGAAAATATGGGGGCAGTCCACTTCGAAAACAACAAGAAGCTAAAGGTAATTGTGTCAAATAATGAATGTATTAAACTCAATGTTATTCATTAAAAGAGTTTATTTGTTGAAGACGTAAGTTTTAATTTGCTTAGCATAAGTCAACTCTGTGATATTGGAAATAAAGTTCAATTCTTGTCTAAAAAATATCTTGCTAAATCAACAAAATACCTGAATTAACTTTAGTAGGAACCAGAAAAAATAACATGTATACCATTAGTTTACCTTCTTTCTCACATACATGTTTTCTTTTGCAATAAGAAGAAACTAGACAATGACATATGAGACTAGTTCATACTCATACTAGGCACTTATTAAAAATTACTAGAAATGACTTAGTTAAAGGTTTACCAACCATAACTAAATCAGATAGCTTAAATTGTGATGCATATAAAAGGGAAAACAAACAAGATCAATCCATAAATTGAGTAATTCAAATCAGACAACTCATATCCTAGAAAGAATTCATATGGATCTATTTGAAGGTAACAAAATTAAATCATTAAATGGAAGTCAATATTGTCTGGTAATTATTGATGAATTTTCAAAATTTTACCTAGACTTATTTTCTAAAACAAAAAGATAAATAAACATATTCAATTTATTAAACAAATAGAAAATCAAATGAACATTAAAATTAAGAAAATTAGAAGTGATCATGGAGGAAAATTTGATAATCATGAGTCTAAGAAATTTTGTCTAGACAAAAGATACATACATGAATTCTCATATCCTAGAACCGCAAAACAAAGTTGAAAGGAAGAATCGAACACTAATAGAAAAAAAATGATGAACCAGGCAGCAGACAAATTGAACCTGGGGTGACCGGCCCGGCCCCACAAAAGTTTCCCACTGGTCACCAGGGTAAATCGGGAAACATACGCGGTGGGCAGTCTAGAAGCCCAGCGTCCCGGGGTTCGCGCCCCATTTGGAGGAAAAATTCCTGCAAAATGCACCGTAGCTGGGGATCAAACCGCGGATGCCTAGGAATCGAACACTAATAGAAGCAGCTAGGACAATGTTAAATGAATTTAATTTACCAAGTCATTTTTGGGCAGAAATCATTAACACAACCTGCACATTATGTTCAAAATTCAATTCATATTAACAAACCCAACAAAAAAACACCTTATGAAATATTCTTTAATAAAACACCCTCAATTAAATATTTGAAAATATTTGGATTCAAGAACTATATATTAAACATTAAAGATAACCTACCAAAATTTACAAATAATATTGATGGAGAAATCTTTGTAGGTATGCAACAAATAGTAGAGGATATAATATTTATAATAAGAAAACCACTAAAATTGAAGAAACCTCAAATGTAACCTTTAAAGAAGAAAACTCAACCAAAACAAACCAATCTATTCATTTTTAAATTGATAAAATAGTTAACAATAATCCAAAGCAAGTTAGACATGAATCCAACGACGAGAAACCTTGAACTCAAGTTGAAAATCAAACTATAAGAGCATCCAAGACTAATGATAGTCATCTAGTTGAATAAATAATAGGCGATTCAAACTTAGGAGTCCGAACTAGATCTACTCATTGAAACATAAGTCAGACAACTATAATACCAAAAATAGAATCAAAGAACATAGATGAAGCTCAACTTGATCTAGATTGGATAATAGCTATGTAAGAAGAGTTATCCCAATTTGATCAAAATCAAGTTTGGGACCTAGTACCAACACCATGTGATAAAATTGCTACAGGAACATGATGGATTTTCAAGAACAAGTTAAATGAAAAATGAAAAATTACTAGAAACAAAGCTCATCTTGTAGCTCAAGGATTTAGTCAAGTAAAAAAATTGGACTATGACGAAACCTATGTCTTAGTTGCTAGACTTGAGTCAATTAGGTTACTCTTAGCCTTTGCTACTCATAAAGGATTCAAATTATTTCAATAGATATAAAATCAGTATTTTTAAATGGCTTTACAGACATACGTAGCTCAACCACCAAGATTTGAAAACCTAGATAAACCCAACCATGTACTAAAACTCAGAAAGACACTTTATGAATTAAAACAATCCCCTAGAGTTTGGTATGAAAGATTGTCAACCTACTTAATTTCTAAAGGTTTTAGATAGGGTTAAGTGTTAGGACCAAAATAAATTTAGATATCTCCACAATGATATGATATTGTCCATTTTGGGCCTAAGCCCTCATGGTTTTGCTCTTGGGCTCTCCCCAAAATGTCTCATACAAATGGAGATCATATCTTTCCCTTATAAGCCTATGATCTTTCCCATGTATTTTTAATGTGGGACTATGTTTGCATCCTTGCAACCCCAACAATCCCCTCCTCAAACAAAGGATCATAGGCCTCCCTCAAGCGAAAAGTCTTTCTATTTGATGTCTGATCCTCAACCCACCAGGGCTTTCTTCCCCTCGGTCCACTCGACCTACTAGGACTTCACCGCCTAGCCACAACTAGGGCTTCTCTGCCAGGTATCTAGTCCTCTTGATCAAGACACAGAAGCCTACACTTCCTTTATTCAAGGCTTAACGCATATAGTTAGATCTGAATCATGGCTCTAGCTCATGCTCTTCCGGTAGTTAGTCCGGTGAAGAGCGACCTAGCTCTGATACCAATGGAGATATCTTTCCCTTATAAACCTATTATCTTTCCCATATGTTTTCAATATGGGATATGATTGTAACCTTCCAACCCCAACATAAAGTTGATCCAACTCTGTTTATCAAGACTCATGCTAAAGATATTTTTATTGCCTAGGTTTATGTTGATTAACTAACAATTCATTTATAAATGATTTTAAATCCACTATGGAAAGTGAATTTCAAATGAACCTAGTAGGAGAACTTAACTATTATCTAGGTTATAAGTCAAGCAAATTAAAGAAGGTATTTATGTCTATCAAACCACATATGAACTAATTAAAAGATTTGGAATGAAAAATTCTAAAGACTTAACAACCCCAATGGCCCTAAATGTAAAATTAGACAATGACCCAAATGTAAAAGGTGTCAATGCAAAACACTATATAAGTATTATAGGTGAACCTTATACCTAACTGCTAGTCAACTAGATATATTATTCTCAGTAGGTATGTGTGTAAGATTTCAATCTTGTATTTAAGAATCTCATCTAGTAGCTGTTAAAAGTATTCTAAGATACATAAAAGCAACTCAAAATGTAATACTATGGTACCCAAGAACAAGTAACTTTGACTTAGTAAGGTTTACTGACTTAGACTATACTAGATGCAAGTTAGATAGGAATAGTACCAGTAGTAGTTGTCAATTTCGAGGACAATATCTAATTATTTAGAGTAGTAGAAAACAACATTACACAACCTTATCCACCACTGGAGCTATGTATGTTGCTTGAGTGGATGTGTGATAAATACTATTTTATTAATTATTTGAGTTGCTAAAATTCATGTTTGACCTATGTTTTTAGTGCTTAATTGTGAAATTGCTCTAGGTTTTAGAACTTACTCATATTTTAGACTTAATTGCAAATTTACACATATTTGGATTAATTGGCCACTAAATTCTTGATCTATTTTTATAGGCATGAAAGGTTCATGGATCTAGGGCATATTGGGTCAAACTTGAGTTGGAAGTGACCCGGATCGAATTATCAAGATTATGATAAAATCTGGGCCGTACGATTCAAGAGCGGCTAGATCTGAGCCATCCGGGACCATCTGAAGCAATCCGAGCTAGGGCTAGGGTTGATCAAGCACCCTGATCAAGATCTGAAGGTTTCATTCCAATCAGAGCTAAATCAACCGTTGGATCAAGCTCGGAGGGCTCTAGATTGTGCATTCAAAGATTAGGATGATCTGGGCCATCCGCTGCACATCTGGAGGATCCAAGCTACCATGAGGTAGATCCTGACCCCAGACCATCATCATCAAAGTTTGGCTCAAATCAGAGCAAGATCAGCCGTTGGATTTCATCCGATCAATCTGGACCGTCAGCGCTTAAGTATTTAATCAAAAATCCTGCGCAGCTTCCCCTTCGTTGCGTCTTCGCTGTTCTTCGCCATTTTCCACAGTTCTTCATGTTCTTAGCAATTTCTTCATCCAAGAAGGTGTGACCACCTCGATTCCAACCGCAATTCATCATCTGAATCCTTGGAAGGCAGTCTCGATCCAAAATTCATCTCAAATTTCATCCGGACAGAGTTGTTGAGGGTTTCACATTCTCTGTGGTCCGGGAGCTTGAATCTTAGTTACAATCAATTTCAGATCACCTGAGCCACTTGTAGGGGTTCTCAGGTGATCTCAGGTCGTCTCCAAATCTTCATTGCAGCTCAACAAGCCGAGATTGAAGGGCTCGGATCAGAATTCTCCCAGCTAAAGCAGTTTGAGCAGAATTGATGGATTGAAGTTGTTTTCCACTGATTTGCTGAGCCAAGGGGTTCGAAGCCAGCTCTTTCTTGACAACCAAGAAGATTTTGAGCTCGGAAAGGGATCGAGGAGTAGTTTAATTGGTTTCCAATTTAGTTTTTGCTATAGTTTAACTTCTGCCGTAATCTGTCCTGTTCTGAAATTTCTTTTATCAGCTGTTTTAGTTGTTTTCTGAATTGATTAGCTTCATTAGGTTTTAAATCTTCAAGCTAAGTAGTTTAGGAGCTTGTGTAGTGAATTTTCAGATTAAGTTTCAGCTAGTTTCTACTGTAATTGTTTGCGTGCCAAATTTAGATAGCGTGCCATTTCCATTTCTGAAATTTTCGATTTAGTTTCAAAATTTTCAATTTATTTCCAATTGGATGTGTGTTTAGTTTATTCCCTGAAATTGAAGATAGCATTTAGTATGTTAGTGCATGAGATCTGAGTTTGTTTTCATTCGGTTTTATTTTTGCATTTTCAATCAGCTTGTTTGCATCAATCTTCATTTCTGCAGTTGGAATTCTATATCTGTTAGTTCATCTCCTTATGCTCATTGTTAGCTATAATTTCTGAGTTGTGTTAGTGAAGTAATGCATTTAGATTCCAGCATTTGAATTCATCTGCTTGCATGATTTGCGTTTAGTCGATCTGAATTTCTACATGCTGAATTCCTGCATGCATTCCCTGCAATTCGAGTCCATTTTATTTCTGCAATAGGGCAAATTTGGTGGAGCATCTTTTTGACTCAAAATTCTTCATTCACATTTGCAAAGTCCTTCATTGATTGGTTGCTTGTCACACTGCATTCGGTCAGTGGCATTTCTGGACTGATAGAATCAGTTTTTACTTGGCACAAAAACTCAGTTTTGGCACAAGGATTTCCCCTTGCGTGCCAAGCTATTTTGGGTGATGTTTTGCATCAAGTTTTGACCTATCTTTTGGTGTGGAATAGTTTTGAAATCAATTGATATCACCCTTTAGTATTTCTGAATTTTCTTGGCAGTGGTTGGCTTCCAAAAACATTGCATGTTAAGTTGATATTTGTTGCTTGTGTAAATTCCGAATTTCCTTTGCATTGATTTGTCTTAATTTGTTTGTTTCCGAAAAATTGTCATCACTAC